>JACEEZ010021522.1:152500-157500 GCA_016584305.1 Chionoecetes opilio | reverse complement strand
GGTTGGGAGGCAGGCGAGCCGGTGTAGCCAAGGGCAGAGCAGAGCGGAGGAGACACTGGCCTGGATAAGACGTCTTACCCAGGGAGCCAAGTGAAAAATCGGTCCCGGCGTACTGTAAGAGGTTGGCCTACAAAAACCCAATCTACATATACCTAGGATCATGATCTAGACGGCCAACCTTCTGAAAAAGTTGCTGGAAATTTTTACCAGCCCAAAACAAAAAAATCGAGAATTCCAGCCACACCGGCACTAACTCGGACCTTAGTAGTGATGTTCTCTGCAATGATGATTCAGAGCATGTATTTCTAGTATCTTTCAGTGTTTCTAGGTGTGCATGTGAGCTTCGTGGTCAATGCATTGAGCTTACGCTGAAAAACTTCAATTTCAGTGTAATTATGATTATTTTATGCTAAGCATTGGAACAGAAGATGGCAATGTAGTTGTTGATTTGGCATTCGCTTATTTTCTGTTTCCTACGACTTCTGTTTTGTGCTATAGTGGTGGTGGGTAGTTACAGCATGCGCTTTTTTTATTTCTTACAGGTTTCTGTGCCGAGCAAAGGAGGGAAAACAACTAAAGCAATAGTGGAGTCTCTTATTGTTTTCGATGGTGCATGACTGCATGTGAGTTGAATGGTAAGGCTATTGAGTTAATGCTGAAAAACAAATCCTTTATCATTTTGGTCCTTTTCTGAACACTGAACGTTCACTGGAAAGATGAAGAAAATGTAGTTGTTGGGTCTGACATTAATTTGTATCTGTTTTTCTATATCTTTTGTTTTGTACTATAGTGGTGGTGGGTAGTAATGTGCTTTTTTATTTTATTTAAGACAGGCTTCTGAAAAACAAGATGAGCAAAGGAGTGAAAAGAGAAGCAGCAGGAACGGTGTCTCTCAACCTGCTAAAAAGGATGAGAGAGCCTGTGGATTACTCTAGGTGTGTCATATGCCAAGACTCGTCTGAGGTAGAACTGATGAACATTCAGACTACATCTGTACCAAAGTTCCTTTATGCTATGAATGCTCGGCAAAATAAAACGTACTCAATGCTTAAAGATGAAGTAAGAAATGAAGCATGGACCACAGACAAATCTCCTAAGTGGCATAAAAGTGTCGGAACTGGTATACCCTCAAAAAGAGTTACACCTTAGCTAAGAAAAAACGTCTTGGAGATGAACCAGCTCCCACCTGCAGTGCTGGTCAATCTTCAAGCAGCGCATCATCACTGGAATCACCAATCAAAACTAGGAAATATGCTCCAGCATTTGATGCAAAAAACAACTGTGTCATATGCAACAAAACATGGCACCAGGGAAAGAAACCAACCAGCAAGGTATCAACCAAACTAAGCCAGCAAGCAATACATGACAAGGCCAAACAGTTGGGCAGGCGAGATATCCTTTACAGACTGATTGGCCCAGGGGCATGACATGGTAGCAAATGATATTTGCTACCACAAACCATGCATGCACGCTTTTAGAGCTACACGGATCAGTAAAGGTAGATCACCTAATCAGACAATGTATGACTTGGCTTTTGACCGTCTGATAGAGGAACTGGAGGTTCCATTGTTCGAGGAGAAGTGTGGATTTCTAATTCAAACACTAGGAAATAGATACAGAGAAATGCTTCGTGATGTTGGTGTCAAAACAAGCATCCACTTATCATTCTACAAGACTGAAAGGGAAACTGCAACAGAGGTTTGGTAAGAGAGTCTCAGTAATTGACCAGACATCAGGATCGGGCTTCATCTGTTCATCATCCATCCCACTGGGTGATGCCCTTGAGAAATTAAGAATTTTGGAAGCACAGTCGTCTGTAGATGAAAAGCAGCAAACCATACAACATGCAGCAAGTTTATTGAGAAAGGATATAAAAACTTACAAGAAAGAACAGATGCACTACCAATCACAATAAGTATCATTTAAAGCTGCAGAAAAGGTTGTCCCACAGTCTGTCTTCAATTTTGTTGTCACACTTCTCTCTGACAAAGGAGAACTGCAGCAGTTTGATGACCTACAGGACCTGGCGACGGTTAATCCAACAATTAAGCAAAAGTCACTAGTACTGTCTCAGCAAATCTTGCACCATGTAGCTGGAATACCAACACCACTAGGCATTGCCACAGCTTACCATCTTTACAACCAAACACGCAGCAAATCACTTATCAACCTGAACAACAGATTTGGCCAAGGAATCAGCTATGACAGCCTGCAACGCCGACTAACCAGGGATAGCGAAAACATTATGCAACAGGTTGAAGAGGATGGTGTGTTCATCCCTGCCACAATGAGCCACAGCCACGGGACAGTGCATGTCTTTGCAATGGACAACCTGGACTGGAAAAAGAAGACACTAGATGGGGGAAGCTTCAATGCTACAACTGCTATCGTCATTGAAAATCCTGAGACAACCAGGGTTCAAGTCAGGCAAAGGGACAGTGTTAGTGTCGTTCATTCATTTGGGGGCAGGAGAAGGACTCTAGAATGTGTTCCAGACAGTGCCATTCAAGCTTGTTATATCTCCGGCAGTGACAGAAAGAGCTCTAGATCACTCAGCAGTATAGATGATATCAGAAGTCTGGAAACACCCTCTGATGGTGTGGCTGAAGATATGCTGCTAATATGGCGTCTAGGAAGACAAGTCAAACACTCACAGCTACTGGAAGTGCTATATGATGAAGATGCAGGACTTCCAGGGTTCTCTGCATTCTGTGCAAGATTACTGCCACATCACAAATCAAGCAAAGTTGCATACCTTCCACTGATACCAGCCTCTCCAACAGACCCTGGTTTTCTGAAAGAGGAGATGACACGTCTAGTGAAGACATCTAAAGCACTGGGAGACACACACACTATCATCACCGGCGATCAAGCCACTTATGAACTTGCGGTAACAATTAGAGACAAGTACAGAGATGAGTTCCAAAATGTTGTTTTGTTCCTTGGAGGTTTTCATCTGGCATACAACTACCTGAAATCCATATGTAAAATCATGCAACATTCTGGCATCGAAGAGCTTCTTGTATTGGCTAGGATGTGTGGTGAAGTGGTGAAGGAACAGCAAAAAAAATCTTTGGAGAAGGGGCTGACTATTACCAGTCTATGCATGCTCTGCGAATACTCAGTGAGGCACTCTGGCACCTATATTGGGAGGAGTTTGAATCCTGGGCTTTAACTGAAGATACCATGGAGTGGAAAGAAGCTGTTGAGGATGTCCTGAAAATGCTGCTTAATAACAACAAAAATGCCACTGAACAGCTGAAGTCAGTTCAGTCATGTCATGAACAACTTTCAATGCTCCAGAAACAATTGGAAGAATTTCAAAAATCACTATCAGATCGTCCAACAGCAGTGTTTTGGCTCAGCTTTTTAGAGATGTCTGATATTCTTCACAGATTTATCTTCTACCAGAGAGAAGGGAACTGGCTTGGACACTTGTGTGAGTCGGCTAAGATGCTTCAGTTTCTGACAGCAGCAGGTCACTACAAATATGGGCAACAATCTCTACCTCTCTACTTGTTCGAGATGCGATCTCTGTCTGACACAGCACCAGAGGTGTATCAGGCCATGCTAAATGGGGCTTTCATTGGCCGAAGATCAGATGGATGCCACAATGGGGTGTCTCCGAATATGCTGCTAGAACAAACATACAATGCTGATGCAAAGGAAGCAAGTGGTCTTGACGGGATAACACTAAATGCTGCTGCTCGCACTAAATGGGTGTACACCAAGCCCATCACTGCAGAGGTATCTTCACAACTAAAGTCCATGCTGAAGCTGCATAGTCATAGCCCCCACCATGAGTCAGGTCAGACCAGAGTGTCCAGGCATAAAGAGACAATTCATAAAGTTTTGGCAGCCATTCAGACAAATCCTTTCAGAGCAGAAATGCCAGCATTAGTCAACAGGTCAACATGCAGAACTTGATACTCAAGCTGATTTGACAAATGTGAAAAGGATAGGTTTTGAAGCTCTCGCTGATTCTATTACATGTCAGCAAAAGCAAACCAAAGTGGTAAAGCTGAAGACATTCCACACCCAAAATATCACTAGCAAAAAGCCAAATAATCCTTCTACTACCACTGGAAAGAGTGATGAGGTGACTGCTCTGCTACGCCTGACGCAACTAGCTGCCAGTGGAGGTGAAGTTGACACCAACAACTTTATAGGCAAGCATGAATGCAGCAAGTTTCCTCCATCACTGTTCAATGAAAATGAGTCGATGAGAGCAGGTGGAATAAAGTCCACATTGATTAAAGCATTGAAGGAGGAAACCCAGGTGATCACAGTTTCTCATCTCCCACAGGATAAGCTCAAAACAGCTGTAGTTGTAGATGCTATGTTTGCAGTACGCCAGTGGTCATTCCATAAAGGTGAGACATTTGGAGCAATTGCAAAGAGATACCTTCACAACATGCTGAATGATATTCCTGAAGGGACAGTTAGTATCCATTTCTGCTGTGACCGATATGACACAGACAATCTCAAAGCTTCACAACACCAAAACAGGTATGCCACGTCAGAAAAAGCAAAAGTCTTTGAAGTCAGTGAACAATACATTGCTCCTGCTCCACAAGATTTTTCCAAATTTCTGCCAACAAAGAAGCACTTTTGAACTTTTTGTGCATGAAATGGAGCCAGGATGAAGAGCTGAAATCATCATTAGGTTCAACATGCCTATACCTAGGTGGTGACTTCAAGAACGTAACAGAAAGTGTTGTGGTCTCAAAAGGTACAGTGAATGAGGTTACAGAGCTGCAGTCCACTCAGAATGAAGCAGACACCAGAATTATACTACATTCCATCTACAGCTTTCCGAAAGAGGGATCTGAACGTGTAGTCATTTATGCAAATGACACAGATGTCATCATTTCATGTGTGTACTATACTTCTACACTCCTTAAAGAACTGCCTGAAATGTGGGTGCGCACCACACAATCCAGGTACCTCTCGATCCATCAGATGGCAAGTAGTTTGGGCCCAGCACAGTGCAGATCTCT
>JACEEZ010021522.1:140000-147500 GCA_016584305.1 Chionoecetes opilio | reverse complement strand
AATGTATAAGTATGAACAAAAACGATCACTTCACGAAATAAAATCATGTGAGTGGTTTCAACACACTATGGCACAAATAATATTCCGCGAGCTGGTGTTGCCACAGCTGTTGTTATTGCTTTCAGTATGACTTTCATATAATTAATTATCCTCTTAGATAGGTTGAATCCTCAAGCCCAGGGATGATGGTGGCTTGTGAGTGGCGTCAGTAGCAAGCGTTCTTTTTGGCTACCCAACACCTTACTCCTCCACATCGGTGTCATTATTTGACTGCATACCCCAGTAGTGAAATTATTGAGGTGTTCATAGCTAACAATGGTTTGTCTCATAGCGAGACAAAGTGACGCATTTAAGCCATTATTGGCTGGCAATTCTCATAAATTGTGGGTACAGTATCATAAAACCACGCGAGGGGCTAGCACTAAAGGCGTTTTCTGCGGTGATTTAGCTTGCAAGCGAAAAAATTTCGGTTGCAAGCGGTCACTTTCCTCTTGTTGTTTCCCGCAGAAAACGTTTCCGTCGCTTGCTCCTGAGATGGCAGGGCGGCGGCTGAGATGTAAACAAAACATGGCGGCGGACCAAAGTTTCTCGATTGATTTTATGCTGGGCAGCTGGATCAGTTCTCTGATTCTTCTGATTCAGAGGATTCTTCCAGCTCCTCAGAAAACGAAGGCGAGCAAGTATCATCATCATGTCTTCTGCTAAGTGTATGGCCGACGGAGGCTCTTCACAGTGTTGTGTGTGTAAAGACTGTTTGAATGCATATATCGGAATATGTAAAGATGTGACGGTTATTTTATCCTTAATTACACGCCGCAACCTCACTTACCTGATTCAAGATTATAGAATAAGATATTAAAATAAGAAGGAGTGATTGTTTTTAACTAAAGTACACTACTGTCACATTTTATTGAAGCACAAACCACCGCCACGTCAGCCGAACGCGACAGTGCCCAAACAAACATTTCGCTTGCTGCCGCAACAACAACAACAAATTCTTGCGGGTCGGGCAATCATCTTCCCTTGATGATTGAACAGCAAGCGAAATTTGAGCAATCAATTTTTTTTCGCTTGCAAGCGAAATTTCACTTGCTCCCCCGCAGAAAACTCCTTAAGTTAGGGAGGATCATGTCGTCAGCATAGCTCAGAGAGGTGATGCACCGATCATGAACATCAGCCAGTGACAGACTCTGCCAGGCAACAGTGATGGGCCTCACCTCCCCCTGAACTCCTGGTTGGTGTACCAGAGCACGAGTAGGTTCACCAGGTGTGCTAGTGCACCCCTGGCATGTAGCTTGGTGAACATCTTCCAGTAGTTCGCCCTGTCAAAAGCCTTACTGGCGTCGAGGAAGCACAAATAGACAGGTGACCCCTTACTGGTGTTGTAGTCTATAATGTGTTTGATGATCCACACACACAGCTCGGTACTGTGACCCTTCTTGTATCTGAACTGTGCGTAAGCTGAATGCAGGAACTCCTGTAGCCGATGTAGGAGGCATTCTTCTATAATTTCCGAGAGTTGTCGCTATTGCTATGAGTTTATAGCTACTACACACAGTGGGGTCCTTGCTGTTGCCTTTCAACAGGGGAACTATGATAAAAGCAAGCACCTGACTTGGAATGAACCACCTGGCTTGGGATGTTGGCATGCACCTGGCTTGGGTGCACCTGCACCAAGCACGTGGCATGGAAGGGTGAAGGACACAGGCATTAATGAACACACTCAGCCACACATTTCAGAGTGGCGAAGCGTGTGCCCCTGAGGACAGGCCATGCATGACCAGTGCCTCACTGCCAGAGAGGCCTCACAGGAAATCCTTCACTTCAGCATAAGTGACGGCAGTGAAGCCCTGGAGTGTGGTTACTCGCAGCACCTCGCGCAGGGTATACGTCTCCTCCGAGAGCACACAATAATTTAGGGTGGCTTCGAAGTGCCTTCCCCACATGCTCACTATCTCTTTCTCTCCTTCTGCTTGCGCTACACATAGGAGGGTAGCGCTCAACGCTCTTTTAAGCGTGGTAGCAAATACAATATGAATACGGCTCCAAGAGCCTGGCTTTTTTAACATGAACTGTTCGTATAGTTCTTGAAACGGTCTCATAGAAATAGTACTTACGTATTTCACGTAACAAAAAAACATATATTATTACTATAAGGACTAAGGAGGGAGCCATCGAGGGGCCGGCCACTGATAATGATGAAGGGATTTGGGTGTTCACAAAGTGAGAGCCCTTACTTAGAAAGTAGAGGGAAAAAGATAAGATGAAAGGTTTCCCCTACGGATCCTCATGAAGTGTTGAAACAAAATATAGTCTAACAGATGAAAGACTCGTTACCCACACTGACGGAGTCGTGGTGTGGGTAGGCGCAGTCAGCTCTGTCTGTTTGCCTGGTTGTTTGTTCCTATTCTAACTCGGCAACAAATGAAGATAGAGCCACTAAACTTGACATGTATGTAGACCTCAGGCCTAACATCTGTTCATATATTTGTTTAGGTTGAAAGATATGACATATCTGGTCATATGTCAATTGTCACAATGTCACAATGTTGAAATCAAATTTGGTCCATCGGGCTCTGACTTTTAAAGATTGGCGTTGGTTTGTGTCTCACCTAATTGCCGATATTGATCTCTATTTCTAAGCTGCTGGACGTTCCTCAACGTATTAAGCCCTAAGGCATTAGCCTCAGCAGTAATCAAACAAGAGCAGTAATCAGAATTAGAACGCCCATGCATAGGGCTGCCTCACCTTGTTGATTAAGTATATGGTTATTTTTCCTCCAGAACTGCATGGCTTACCGGAGTGCTGAGTTCTTTGCAACTGATCACATACTTGTTGTTGCTACACTTAAGCTTCATGTCAAGTTCAGAATAATCTCAAGAGGTAACCATACTGTGTTTCATCTTGAAAAGCTGAAGGACTTGACATGTGCCCATGAGTATGCAGTGGCAGTCTCAAATCGGTTTGATGTGCTCGGTGCCCTCAAGGACCCTGTATAACTGTGGGAAACCTTCAAACGTGAAACTCTAAAAGGCTGCCAAGGAGTGTATTGGGGAGCACCCGAGGTCAAGGCGTGGTTTTGTCTCGATGGAGACGCTGGATAATATTGAGGAGAGTCGCCAGGCCTGCTGGGAACCGGGACCAGCACAGGGCTCTGTCACGCAGGACTAAAACCCTCCTGGAGAGAGACAAGGAGAGGTATGTCAGGAATCTCACTGATGATGTCGAGGGCCCTTTGAACGCGAATGAACCCCGACCCGCCTACCGAGCCCTGAAGAAGCTCCGTTCCAAGTCTCCCGGGCAAGTGCTATTTGAGCAGCAGATGGGCGTCTCGTGTCGGACATGAATGGGCAGATGGCTCGTTGGGCTGAGTACTTTGACCAGTTGTTCAAGGTGGACCCTCCGAATGAGCAGCTTCACACCACTGGATTACGGGCAGTGGATGTCGATCCTCCCATTGACGAAACCGCACCCTCTCTTGTTGAAGTCAGAGAGGCTGTAGCAAAGTTGAAGGGTGGAAAGGCAGGTGGTGTCTGTAATAACAGTGCGGAGATCCTCAAAGCTGGGGGTGAGGCCATGATCCGCGGGTTGCATGCTGTCCTGACTGCCATGTGACAATCAGGTACCATTCCTCCTGACTGGAAAAGGGGGCTGGTAGTCCATATCTGGAAAGGGAAAGGGGACCGTCAGGACTGCAACTGTTACCGCATTATTACACTGCTCAGCGTGCCAGGCAGGGTGCTTGCCCATCTATAGCTGACACGAATCCGCAGTCATCTGCTGAAGCATCAGAGACCTCAGCAGTCTGGGTTCACGCCTGGTAAGTCAACAACAGACCGTATCCTAGCGCTTCGTGTTCTGGTGGAACGCTGACGTGAGTTTCGACAGGGGATGCTTGCAGCCTATGTTGATCTCAAGAAGGCGTTTGACTCAGTGCATCGTGAGTCACTCTGGGGTCTTCTGTGACTTCGTGGCATTCCTGCAAGGACTATTGGTTTGATGACTGGTCTGTACTCTGGAACTGAGAGTGCTGTGAAGTGTGTGGGAGGTGTATCCAGCTTCTATCCTGTGAATACAGGAGTGAGGTAAGGGTGCGTCCTTGCCCCATTACTGTTAAACACTTGTATGTATTGGGATATTGGGCAAAGTTTTAGAACAAAGTGATTGTGGAGCATCTCTCGGCAACACCAAGATCACTGATTTTGTTTTTGCCGATGAGGTAGTAATCTTTGCTGATTCGCTGGAGGTCCTGGTGATGGTTCTCGAGGCGCTGCCCGAGGACGCAAAACCTTTGGGACTTGAGGTCTCCTGGCTCAAGACCAAGGTCCAGGTGTTTGGAGGCTTACTAGATGCAACAGTACAGTTTGTTCATGGGTGCGGCGAGGACATTGAGATCTTGGAAAGTCTTACATAACTTGGTAGCGCAGTCCATAATGACGGCGGGTCACGTCAAGAAGTCTTACGGTGGATTGGCATAGCCCACGGTGTTATGGACTCGCTCAGCAGGAGTATTTGGCGTTGGCGGTACCTGTGCAGGAGGACAAAGATCTGGATCTTCAAGTCACTTGTGATCTCTGTCTTACTGTATGGTTGTGAGACATGGACACTAAATAGCGACTTGAAAAGGCGAATCGATGTTTTTGGTAATAAGTGTCTTCGCAGAATCATGGGGTATCGCTGGGATGATTACGTGTCAAATCAGCGATTGCACTGTGAGACTGAATCGAGGCCTATTGCCTGCATAGTCCGTCAGCGCCAACTTCGGCTATATGGGCATGTGGCACGCTACCCTGAAACCGATCCTTCCCATCGGATTGTATCTGTAAGAGACAATCCGGCGTGGAGGAGGCCAAGGGGGTGCCCACAAGGCTCGTGGCTGGGGGAAGTTGATATTTCCTGTCGAGAGTTGCTTGGTATGGGAAGGGAGCCTGCATGGGGACTCGCGTGTGGTGAACCCCGGGAGTGGCGTCGTAGGGTGGGCGAGGCGACGCGCCCCCCCGACGTGTGTCCCCAATGATTGATTGATTGATAATTTTTCCCGTGTCCGGCCTACAAAAATGACCAAATTTCTTAACAAGGACAAGACTGAAATGTACCTGTTCTTCAGGGTGCCATTTACAATGTCATGGGTAGCTTTAATCCCTAATGAATATATAATTTTGTTTATTAGTTATATTTTGAATTTCAGTATTCATCATATATTATTTTTTCTATCCATTTTTTCAGAAGAGTAGCCATGAATGTGGGATGTTGACTTGGTTGGATGTGCAAAGACCGATGGTTAACCAAAGTGTACCGATCCCTCCACGGTGTCTGTGGCACAGAATGGTCTTAGGGATGTGGTTCTTTATTGCTTAATCATCACTGCTGCGTACAGTAGAAACCTTGTTGGCATCTTTACCAGACCCGCTTATCCACGGCGCTTCCATACTCTTCAAGAATTGACGAACCAAGGTTACAGGTATTTATTTGCAGCAAACTCGTAGAAATAAGTCAACCCATTCTGTAAACATAAAAAACAGTAACCATGAAAATAACCAGAGAAGACGCTGAGCGTTCTGATCTGCGTAGCGGGAGTCTCAGCTTATAAAGGAAGCGAATGGATCAGGCGACAGCCGGTGGGTGGGGCTAAGCAGCTAGGCCGGTAGCCCATTGGCTGTGCGGGTGTTGGTGTTGATATGTCGCTTAGCGGAAGGCAAAACTTGGAAGTCATCGGTTTGAGTGTTGATTTTAGAAAACTTAATAAAAGAGAATGCTCGACTGCTTTCAACATCGTTTGCTTTTAAGAAAAAATATCCTGCCTGGCTACACCAAACATTATATATATATATATATATATATATATATATATATATATATATATATATATATATATATATATATATTATATATATATATATATATATATATATTATTATGTATTATATGTATGTATTATTATATTATATATTATGTATTATGTAATTATTATTATGTATGTATGTATGTATGTATGTATGTATGTATGTATGTATGTATGTATGTATGTATGTATGTATGTATGTATGTATGTATGTATGTATGTAGTATGTATGTATGATGTATGTATGTATGTTGTGTTGGGTGTGTTGTGTGTGTGTGTGTGTGGTGTGTGTGTGTGGTGTGTGTGTGTGTGTGTGTGTGTGTGTGGTGTGTGTTGTGTGTATGCACGCACGCACGCACCCGCACGCACGCACGCACGCACGCACGCACGCACGCACGCACGCACGCACGCACGCACGCGCACAATACATACATACATACATACATACATACATACATACATACATACATACATACATACATGTTGGTGTAGCCAGGCAGGATATTTTTTCTTAAAAGCAAACGATGTTGAAAGCAGTCGAGCATTCTCTTTTATTAAGTTTTCTAAAATCAACACTCAAACCGATGACTTCCAAGTTTTGCCTTCCGCTAAGCGACATATCAACACCAACACCCGCACAGCCAATGGGCTACCGGCCTAGCTGCTCCGAAGCTATTAGCTTTCAAACTTTTCCGAAAATATATAGTAGTATATATATATATATATATATATATATATATATATATATATATATATATATATATATATATAACACTAATATCTTCGGAAAAGTTTGTTATATAATATTATCACACAAAACATAGTAAAATACACCAGATAAATGCCGTTATGAGACTATGAAGAAATACGCATGAACAGGAAATTCAAATAAATTCGTCGTCATTAAACATTTTGTGAGGAAACATTTGACCTTGAGTATATCAATATATGCGGAACTGTATTAGCTTTTCATCGATATATTTAGTTTTCTGATACATCAATCAGCACCAGTCAGCAAAAACTAGTGTTAACTAAATAAATAACATCAATAGGGGTATCAGCAGGCGCGCACCAACCTCCTCGCTCGCCACTGACACAGTACATTACTACTTTGGCTATACTACTATACTACTTTTGGCTATATATACTATATATATATATATATATATATATATATATATATATATATATATATATATATATATATATATATATATATATATATATAAACTATTTCATAATAATTTCACTTACTATTCTCAAGATGCCCATGCCTCAAATAGTCTTTCTGAGACTTTCTCTCAGACTGTATTCAGAATAATGTATCTCCCTCTTGTGTTCTTTCTTATATATTTATGTCAAAACAGATTTGAGTAAAGCCTGGCTTACACAGACTGTATGTATGTACAGCCTACATCCAACAGCTTGTATATACAACCTACCTTACATATCCTTAATGTACAGCCAACATTTCACAGCCTGTATGTACATCCTACATTAGGGTTACTATGCGTACGGATTTACCCGGACATGTCCGGAATTTAGCTGTCAAAACTGGCGTCCGGGGGTAATTTGGGAAATTTTCGAAATGTCCGGAATTTCAGCATCCATTACCAATTTTTCAAACCGAGATTGAATCTTTAAACTCTATATTGAC
>JACEEZ010021522.1:117500-135000 GCA_016584305.1 Chionoecetes opilio | reverse complement strand
ACACTCAGAGCACCGAAAGAGTCGTGAAGCAGGTGACAGAGGCTGCGGCAGCAGTGGTGGGGCAGCAGGCCAGAGACGGGTTCATCCGGACTTGGGCCCACCACCGGGAGACCATGCCCAGCTTCAGGCCTAAGAAGGACATGATGGGCACGTTCTAGGTATAATGATAATTATGATATAATATATCTGGACTTTAGTAAGGCATTTGACAAAGTACCACACGAGCGACTCTTAAATAAGGTTAGGGCTCATGGTATAGATGGGAAGGTTCTTCATTGGATCAGAGCTTGGCTACGTAATAGGCAACAAAGGGTTACAATTAATGGTTCCAAATCTGAATGGGGACTGGTGACAAGTGGAGTTCCACAAGGGTCTGTTTTGGGCCCATTACTATTTTTGATTTACATCAACGACTTGGATAGTGGGATTAGCAGTGATATCAGCAAGTTTGCTGATGATACTAAGTTAGGTAGGATTATTGGATCACAGTCTGACGTAAACATATTGCAGGGAGACTTAGATAAACTTAACGAGTGGGCAGTCAGATGGCAGATGGAATTTAATATTGATAAATGTAGCGTTATGAATGTTGGTAGAAAAAACCCTGGTAATAGATACACCATAAGCAATGTATCGCTGAAAAGATCAGAAGGTGAAAAAGATCTTGGAGTGAGGGTGAGCCCAGACCTCCGACCTAGGAAACAATGTATTGAGGCCAGAAATAGAGCTAATAGAGTATTAGGACTCATTACCAGAAGTGTTAAAAGTAGAAGTGCGGAAGTTATTCTAAAGCTTTATCTGGCTCTAGTCAGGCCTCACCTAGACTATGCAGTTCAGTTTTGGTCTCCATATTACAGGATGGATATAGTGTTGTTAGAAAAAGTGCAGAGAAGGATGACCAAAATGATACAAGGGATGCGTAACTTTAGTTATGAGAGGAGATTGAAGTTATTAAAATTACACTCACTCGAGAGACGCAGAGTAAGGGGCGATCTGATAGAAGTTTTTAAGTGGATAAAGGGATTTAATAAAGGAGAGGTAGGAAAAGTTCTTACGGCTTTTAACCAGGGTAGAACAAGAAGTAACGGATTCAAGCTGGAAAAGCGTAGATTTAGAAAGGAAATAGGGAAAAACTGGTTCACAAATAGGGTGGTGAATGAGTGGAATGGTCTCAGTAGACAGGTAGTTAGTGCGGAGTCATTAGGGAGCTTTAAAGGGGAGCTGGATAGGTTCATGGATGGGGATGAAAGGTGGATGTAGGTAGTGTTAGGTGACAGGAACTACCACGTGTAGGCCTCGCGGCCTCTTGTAGCTTCCTTATTTTCTTATGTTCTTATGTTCTTAGGCCAACGTAGAGGTTGTGACACTGTGATGTAGTGGCTGATGAACCAACTGATCAGAAAGAGCTTACCACGCTAGTCATTTGGAACTCATATTGGTGGATGATGCAATACACAGGACCAACCGGACACTGCGTACTCATTTAAGCATTATTCGATAAGGGTGCAATATAAAAGTGCGATTTTGCATAGTAAGAATTGCTCAAATGCAAAAATGGAATAAGATAAAATCGTCATGGAATTTTATTTTACATAGGAAATTGGCCTGCCAAAGTTGAGAAATTTTTGTTTTGTTATACGGCGTACCCTAAATTGCTCACCTCTACACCTGAGGAGAAAGCATCTTCTACATGCTGCTGATGAAGGGTTCTTAGACCCGAAATCGTGATACAGCAAAATGACAAGCTACGGCGAAGTCATACAAGTGATTACAAAAGAGAATAAGACACTCTTAAGACAAAGAGAAAATATCTTTAAAAAGATAATAAACGCTGAGCTAGCTATCAGTTTTAACGATATATATATATATATATATATATATATATATATATATATATATATATATATATTATATATATATATATATATATATATATATATATATATATATATATATAACATATATTTACATATTATACATTTATACATATATATATATATATATATATATATTAGTATGGACGATATGTCTATATTTGTATTGCGAATGCGAATCGAAATATTTGGTTTATGATATTTCCAATAATAGCATATATATATACAATTTAATTTATACATAATTTATTTCTATATACAGGTAACTGAAGTATTTTCGTATTGATATTATAAGAGTTCAGACATAACAATAGAGCTATATATAATTCCCTTTAATTTTCATGTTTGCCAGTTTGCGGGACGAGGACCCACTATTTATAACGAATACTACATGATGTTTCTGAATAATATTATTGCAATTTCACTTTGCCCATTCGGAGATAACTCGAATAAACCCAAACACATGTGTGACTGGAATTATTAGCAGTTTCCTGCAATACTGTTCTCTTTCCCAAAACAAGTTGATGTGGTCGTTAAAGAGCAATGTCTTAAAAAGTTATTGTGCCGGGAAAGAGAAGTCTTAAAACTGCGTATACGAGAGCAATGAGTTGAGTTCATAACAGTGCCTTGAGGAGGGCTGCTATACTCGTGAAGGTAGTGATGGAGTTAGTCTTCAAGGAACCATGGCCTTGGCTACCACTACGCCTCCTTACCCCATTCTTGTAACTAACGCTCGGCTAAATTTTAAATTTATTTATATATTTGCTTGTGTAATATTATGTTCACTTGTTAGTTTATCCTTTTTTTGTAAGTTTATTGATTTGAGCAAAATATTCGCATATTCGCAAACAAATACGAGTGGGAGTGCGAATGCGAATGCGAATGCGAATATTGAAAAAACATGCGAATATTCGAAATTGCGAATGCGAATGCGAATATTCGGTCCATCACAATATATATATATATATTATATATATATATATATATATATATATATATTATATATATATATGTATATATATATATATATATATATATATATTATATAATATATATATATATATATATATATATATATTATATATATATATATATATATTATATATATATATATATATATATATATATATATATATATATATATATAATATATTATATATATATATTATTTTTACGTTGGAGCCTATAGCCCATGTAGCTAATTTATATTCCTTTCTTTAGGCTTATTTTATCTGCTTTTTCCTTATCGGCTCAGGTGGGATATGTGATATAATATCTGGGATATGATATCTCTGCTTATTCAGGGCTGTGATAGTTGGCTCTCGCCTGTCTTGGCGCAGGCTGGATTTTCAAAGTGAAACCTGTGATGATTTTGAGGCTCATGCTGTCTCGTGGTGCTCTCAAACCGCACTCGCAGTCGAAGTTGAGGTTGATATCTACTATTTCAGACAGCATGTGGGTATCTTTGGCCACTCGACGTTGGAAGAAAAGGTTAATCCTGGCGGGACTTGAAATCAGGACCTTGTGCTCAGCACTACCAGGTTCTAATTATCCGCCTACCGCGAAAAAAAAAGCCGATAGAGTTGCCCCCGGCGGGATTCGAACTCGCGAACTCACCACAAGACGATAACCACTCGGATACCGCCTGCTCATGTATATATATATATATATATATATATATATATATATATATATATATATATATATATATATATATATATATATATATATTACAATTGTGCCTATAGCGCCTGTAGGCAGTGGTGATCCAGGGCTCGGATGGTAGGCTCTGCAGGTTCACTTGAGGGTTGTGATGGTTGGTCCTCGCCCGTGGTGGCGCAGGCAGGATTTTTATAGTGACGCTGTGATTAGAGGCTCATGCCGCCCCCTGTGTCCTCCGATGCACTCGCAATCGAGGGTAGATGTTGGCATGGGGTGCAGAGCATGACGTGGAGTGGTTCTTAGCGCCACTCGACGTGCATCGAAAGGTTACTTGGTTTTTCTTCTGGCATCGACACTCGGGTCACCGAGAACGCCAGTCGGAGACGCTAACCACTCTATCTATCTATCTATCCTATCTCTACTCTCTCATCTCTATCTCTTCTCTTCTCTCTCTCTCTCTCTCTCTCTCTCTCTCTCTCCTCTCTCTCTCTCTCTCTCTCTCCCCTCTCTCTCTCTCTCTCTCTCCTGCTCTCGCTCTCTCGCTCTCCCTCTTCGCTCTCGCTCTCGCTCTCGCTCGCTCTCGCCTCGCTTCGCTCGCTCTCGCTCTCGCTCTCGCTCTCGCTCTCGCTCTCGCTCTCGCTCTCGCTCTCTCGCTTCCTTCGCTCTCCCTCTCGCTCTCGCTCTCTCTCCTCTCGCTCTCTCTCTCGCTCTCCTCTCTCCTCTCTCTCTCTCTCTCTCTCTCCTCTCTCTCTCTCTCTCTCTCTCTCTCTCTCTTCTCTCTCTCTCATTATATATATATATATATATATATCCAGTGTATATAATATACAAGCCGAAAAGCCGCCCTCCGGGCTGACTTTTGGGCTAGCTCCTGCGGAGGGCTTTTTGGGCCTTCGGCCCAATAATTATAACACTTGTATTTTAATGATAATGTATTTCACACAACCATAAGTTTAATCTCACAGAATAATTTTTGGGTTATCACAAAATCTGACAAAATATTACTGCAAAGCAGCAGGATAGACAATGTTCTTGGTCTTTTTGTTGGGTGTGAGGATAAAGAGCTTGCTACCATCACCCACTCTTGAACATCCAACATAGAGCTGACCATGGGAGAAGCAAGGTTGAAGTAGGTGAAGTCCAACATACTTCAGTGATTGGCCTTGTGACTTGCTAGGCTAGTGAAGTAATAGGACTGAAGTAATAGGACAGAAGTAACTCTGAAGTAATAGGAAGTAGGCTAGTGAAGTAATAGGACTGAAGTAATAGGAAGTAGGCCAGTGAAGTAATAGGACTGAAGTAATAGGAAGTAGGCCAGTGAAGTAATAGGACTGGGATTTCCCAGGATAAGGACAGGGCGATGACAGCTGGAAAGGCCAATTATGAAGGATTAGGAAGGCACCTGGAGGTAATTAGCGCGGTTAGATATGGAAGTGAGGTCGGGGCTGAAGAGGTAATTAGAGCAGTTAGACAGGGAAGTGAGGTCGGGGCTGAGGAGGTAATTAGAGAGGTTAGAAATGGAAGTGAGGTCGGGGGTGAGGAGGATTATACCTCATTTGTAAGGAATATAATTGACGGACAGAAAATAAATATTCCTTATAGGGAGATAAGGTCCAGAAAGAATGGTCCAAAATGGATGACCACCAATTTAAAACACAACATTGGAGTAAAAAGAAACATTTATTTAAGGTTCAAGGCAGGATTGGTAAACAAAGAACAGTATAACGTGATGGCAAGGACAGTGAAGAAATTAACTCGAGTTGCTGAGAACAATTATGAGATTAAAGTAGCAGGACAGGCGAAAAGGGACCCAAAGGGGTTCTATCAGGTATATAAAACAAAGACAAGGGAATTAGTTGGGCCATTAAGGTCAGGACAGGGTGAAGTCTTAAATACGGATGAGGATATGTGTAAGAAGTCTAAATGATTATTTCTTAAGTGTTTTTACGGAGGAGGATACACAGACGATACCTGATAGTGAACAGATGTTCAAAGGAAGCGATGAGGAGAAACTCAAAGATATTGTGATAACTAGGGAAATGGTGGAAGAGGGTATAGATAAAATGAACATTTTTAAATCGCCAGGACCAGATGAAGTGATCCCAGGGTATTAAAGGAATGCAAGGAGGTTGTTAGTGAGTCGATAGTGCACATTTTTAGGAAATCGGTTGAGATAGGCGATGTGCCATTATTGTGGAGGAAAGGAAATGTTGTTCCCATATTTAAGAAGGGAGACAGAAAACTAAAGTCAAATTATCGACCCATAAGTCTAACATCAGTGGTGGGTAAATTATTGGAATCTATTATTGCAAAAAACATTAGAGATCACTTAGATAAACATAGTTTGATCAATGATTCACAACATGGATTCACCAAGGGTAGGTCATGTCTCACCAATTTATTGAGTTTTTATAGGAAAGTTTATGAGACGGCAGATAATGATAAGGATTATGATATAATATATCTGGATTTTAGTAAGGCATTTGACAAAGTACCACACGAGCGACTCTTAAATAAGGTTGAGGCTCATGGAATAGATGGGAAGGTTCTTCATTGGATCAGAGCTTGGCTAAGTAATAGGCAACAAAGGGTTACAATTAATGGTTCTAAATCTGAATGGGGACTGGCGACAAGTGGAGTTCCACAAGGGTCTGTTTTGGGTCCATTACTATTTTTTCTTTACATCAACGACTTGGATAGTGGGATTAGCAGTGATATCAGCAAGTTTGCTGATGATACTAAGGTAGGTAGGATTATTGTATCACAGTCTGATGTAAACATATTGCAGGGAGACTTAGATAAACTTAACGATTGGGCAGCCAGATGGCAGATGGAAGTTAATATTGATAAATGCAGCGTTATGAATGTTGGTAGAAAAAACCTGGTAATAGATACACCATAAGCAATGTATCGCTGAAAAAATCATAAGATGAAAAAGATCTTGGAGTAAGGGTGAGCCCAGACCTCCGACCTAGGAAACAATGTATTGAGGCCGGAAATAGAGCTAATAGAGTATTAGGATTCATTACCAGAAGTGTTACAAGAAGAAGTGCGGAAGTTATTCTAAAGCTTTATCTGGCTCTAGTCAGGCCTCACCTAGACTATGCGGTTCAGTTTTGGTCTCCATATTACAGGATGGATATAGCCTTGTTAGAATCAGTGCAGAGAAGGATGACCAGGCATCATGCTGATGAATCAGGCATCAGGCTGATGATGCAGAGAAGGATAGGATACAAGGGATGCGTAACTTTAGTTATGAGAGGAGATTGAAGTTATTAAAATTACACTCACTCGAGAGACGCAGAGTAAAGGTTGATCTGATACAAGTTTTTAAGTGGATAAAGGGATTTAATAAGGGAGAGGTAGGAAAAGTTCTTACGGCTTTTAACCAGGGTAGAACAAGAAGTAACGGATTCAAGCTGGAAAAGCGTAGATTTAGAAAGGAAATAGGGAAAAACTGGTTCACAAATAGGGTGGTGAATGAATGGAATGGTCTCAGTAGACAGGTAGTTAGTGCGGAGTCATTAGGGAGCTTTAAAGAGGAGCTGGATAGGTTCATGGATGGGGATGAAAGGTGGATGTAGGTAGTGTTAGGTGACAGAAACTACCACGTGTAGGCCTCGCGGCCTCTTGTAGCTTCCTTATTTTCTTATGTTCTTATGTTCTTATGACTGAAGTAATAGGACAGAAGTAACTCTGAAGTAATAGGACAGAAGTAACTCTGAAGTAATAGGAAGTAGGCTAGTGAAGTAATAGGACTGAAGTAATAGGACTGAAGTAATAGGACTGAAGTAATAGGACTGAAGTAATAGGACTGAAGTAATAGGAATGAAGTAAAAGAAACCGTCCGTCAGTCGTGCGTTCGTTTCTATATCTTTCTTTTTTCATGCAAAATATCTCGCGTAATTTTTTTTTTCCTCACAATTCTCGCTAATACAAAAAAAAAAAAAAAATGATCGGGTCATCCACAAAGTGGCCTTAAAACCTTCTACTGGTCGACCTGGTTCCAAAACTGTGCCATATGATGGGATTGCGCCACTGGGGGCGGAACCTCTAGCGGACACACACACAGACACACACACGCACACACTTTCGATTATATTATTATATATATATATATATATATATATATATATATATATATATATATATATATATATATATATATATGGTCCTTATGCGTTATATGGAATTTTGGGTTGACTATACATATATATATATTTTATGCGTTATATGGAATTTTGGGTTGACTATACATATATATATATATATATATGTATAGTCAACCCAAAATTCCATATGGAATTTATATGGAATGGGCGTTATATGGAATTTTGGGTTGACTATATATATATATATATATATATATATATATATATATATATATATATATATATATGTATAGTCAACCCAAAATTCCATATAACGCATAAGGACCATCCATAGTGCGCAATGTAGAAATGCGCGATGTAGAATTTAAAAAAATCTTAAAAAAATAATTGTAATTTGTTTCGGCTATCCAAATTCAACCTACTTCTTTTTTCCATTTAACAGAAATATAGACCAACTACATATTTTCTTTATGCCACTTTGTGCTATTGTGAGTAATAAAAAGACACTTAGACAATCCCAGGATATTTTTTTGAGAAAGGAAAGTGCAATACTATTATCGAACAGTTACATAAACTGCAGGTGAGGTTGAAGTAGTTGGTCTCTTGGAAGAAGGTAGAATTACCGGCTCCCACAATCAGGAACTAACTAGTCCAATAATTCCTCATCTTCAAATCCATAGAAGTCGGTCACTGATACTGTGTTGTCAGGCCGAGTGGGCTGTCCAGACTGAGAGGTCTGATGGAGGAGACATTGAGCATTGAACTATGTAACCTGCATTTGTAGAAATGTGCTGTGGTGATGGTTATACGGGTCAATAAATGGAATAACATTAGGATGTGCTGAGTGAAGAAGAAGAGAGTGACGAGGGTCCTTGTCAAGCAACAGGACAATCTTGAAGTGAATTGTTTTTCCTCAAAAAATGCATGTAAGCTAGGGACAAAACAGTTGTTGAACCAGTTGAAGCAGAGTTGTTCAGACATTCAGTCTCTTTGGCTTGTTAGTCAACGAACATTAAGTCGAATCATGTTCCTTATCTTGTAAGCTCTAGGCTGCTTCGCACGGTGAATCACTGTGGGCTATATTTTGCAAGATCCTGAGGCATTTCAGGTAAAACTCGATGATGTCGTGTAGAAATTGCGGATATGCCCCGGCACTGGAACGATTACCACTTATTGCTTCATCCGAAATCCAAACATTCGTTACCTCGTGCCCTGCCTTAAAATTATCCACCCAGCCATTTGAAGCACTGAATGCAGGTGGGTTTTCTGTTCTCCATTTTCGAGCCATTGCATGATTAAGCTGGTTGACAGTTTCCATTAAATCGCTGGTTTCCACCCTGTTTTACTCAATGGTTGTGAGACATGAACACTAAATAGCGACTTGAAGAGGGGAATCGGTGTCTTTGTTAATAAGTGTCTTCGCAAAATCATGGGCTATCGCTGGGATGATTACGTGTAAAATCACCGATTGCACCGTGAGACTGAATCGAGGCCTATTACCTGCTTAGTCCGTCAGCGCCAACTATGACTATATGGGCATGTGGCACGCTAACCTGAAACCGATCCTTCCCATTGGGTTGTATCTGTAAGAGACAATCCGGCGTGGAGGAGGCCAAGGGGGCGATCACAAGGCTCGTGGCTGGGGCAAGTTGATGCTTCCTGTCGAGAGTTGTTTGGTATGGGAAGGGAGCCTGCATGGGGACTCGCGCGTTGTGACCCCCGGGAGGCATATTCCCGTTTTCTGGAAGAGTATGTGGCGTTTACTCTTGAAAACATCAGGTTAGGATGCATTAGGTTACGGTTTGGGTAGGCTAGATTTTGCTAGTCATATATAGTAACTTTGTGTGGGAATCACAATGAGGGTATTTTCGAGAAAATCCTATGGTTAGTTTCGGAACTACAGCCAAGCGTCTTCACTCGGAAACCACATACTCGCATAGAGAACGGGAATATGCCCCCGGGAGTGGCGTCGTAGGGTGGGTGAGGCGACGAGCCCTCCGGCGTATGCCCCCAATGATTGATTGATTGAATATATATAAGCGCCTCGCTGAAGGTAATCACTGAATTACACCATGTATTACCCCATGGGTCGGTAGTAGACGTAGTATGTGTACCAGCAGCAGAAATAATCGTAGTTTTTGTTGTTATTGCGATTAATTGCAGATAATTGGAAATTATAGAGAATATTGTAGGAAAATATAAATAAAATCGCCACAAGAAAATGTGATTGTTTTTTTTCTCTTATTTTATTAATCTTTTTCAGATCAGTGATTGGTATATGATGAGAGAAAAGTTATTTTCTGACTCTTTCCACTGGTTCTTCCCGAAATACTGCCCTTGGAAAGCAGCAATCGACAGGGGAATCGACCACGTGGTTGAGGCAGGTCTTTATCAACAATGGTATAAGGTAGTTATTCTGCGTTTGTTAAAAACTTGTAACACCACATCCAATTTTGGACACCAAGGGGCTCAGTGCTTGTTTTTTTTCTTCGCTCAGCTTTGTTTTACAGATAGCAGATGATGGTGCTCCTGGATCTCAAGGCTTCCATGCCTGTATTTTTCGTCAATTTTTATTTATAGATTCTTTTTTTTTTTTTTTACATATATGCCATTAGCGCCTGTAGGCAGTGACCTCCAGGACTCGGATGGTAGGCCCTGGAGGTTCACTTGAGGGCTGTGATGGTTGGCCCTCGCCCGTGGTGGCACAGGCAGGATTTTTATAGTGATGCCTGTGATTAGAGGCTCATGCCGCCCCCCTGTGTCCTCCGATGCACTCGAAATCAAAGGTAGAGTTAATGGGCATGGCATGTGGGTGTTCTTAGGCCACTCGACGGTACAGAGATTTTAAGTAGATATATGGTTCTCACTCGGGATCGAACTCGGGTCACCGAGAAAGCCACTGGGAGACGCTAACCACTCTGCTACCGCCTCCCCAAAGTAGTTAACCCTCATCGTACTTTTCCTTCTATGATTCTGTTGTTGTATATTTTCGATAAGATTTGATAGAATTTGCTAAGATAGTTTACAATTGTATTTATAAGTAGTAATTATCAAACTAGAATAACTGTCCTACTTTCGAATATTAAGCGTCATACATATGCCACAATACACATGGGAAGCCTCACATCATAGTAGGTGAAGGGTCGAGCCACGCCTGGACTTCAGGGTGATCTTGCACAGTGTTGAGGGCAAGTGCAGCCGCAGCTAATTACATGTGCCTTCATTCTAAGCACTTCTCTGGAGACGCTGCAGAACCAGAAGAGAGAAGCCACGCCAGACAGGCTGTCGAATCTAACCATAATAACACATTACTTCCGTAGCGCCCAATATATATATTTTTCAGAAGAACCGAAAAAACAATAATGCGCCAAAATCACTGATGAATCTTTTTAGTCCTAATATTGTTCAGTACATGGTATGATACTATGCATGGTCCACTCAAGACTTTTTTTTCATTTTTTCATCTATAAATGTGTAAAGCATCAAATGTATATCATAGGTGTGGAAATCATAAACATCTCATAGATAGTATAACTGATTCACATGGTCGATTCACGAGTGTATAATGTAATGATCAGCGATTCCGCGATATTTTGAGGATAAATGACTCTAATTTATGGCCAGTTGCAAGAACGTCTCCTCGTGTGCCCTATAGGGTCCCGCCGTGGTAGTACCCGACAGTTCATTTTCAAGAACAGCGTATGTTCAGTCGGGGCGTCCAAAGCACGATTGTGTACACGATGGAAAATGTCCAGTTCTTGTAACTGGGCCTAATTTCTACTTGGTGAAAATAATTTTGATTGGGAACCGTTCAGATTCCCTTCTATATTGCTTTCAAGCCTGGCGCTTATGCAGCCTCGCACCGTGAGCAAGAATTCATTGATGACAATAATCTATAATGCATAAATCACACTAGTGAACACTGATGAGATATAACAGCGTTCGTGCTGGCACGTGGCTAAGCTGCCACTGGAATCTTACAACCTGGATGTCCTACATAAAAATGCTGTGATTTATTGAGAAATTTGTAGTTATTAATTTAATTGGGCACCGCGTATCGACAGATCTTCACGTATCTGGATGTTCCAGGCAGTGATGTGTCATGTGCGTGATACCAGAAATGAGTTGCCTTGCTTAATCATCTGTTTATATTATGTTGGACAGCCAGTGATGTCCAAGAACGAATAGAGCTGTTCAGAGATGGTTGATGTTCAACTAATCCAATGTTTTCATGAGATTCATGTAGTTTACAAACGTTCTCTGAAAGCTTGGAAGATAATTCCAAGACTGAAACGAACTGATGAGGAAAACATCCTATCCTAGAGGAGAGAGGTTCCCTGGTGTATACATGAGCACGGTGGGGTTGGCTTCCGCCTAGTGTTTGGTCTGCAATACAAGAAAAGCTGGTGTCAAACACAAAAAAGTAATGAAAGAGTGAAAGGCCCCAGTGTATTAGCTTAGCTCCATCAGCTGTCGTAGACACCTATCAGCACCAGAACTTGTAATCCATCCTCAAAACCAACCTGGGGCAAAGGAGTAAGTAAGCTATTATCAACGCCAATCTGTTTATTTGACAATATAATTTGATCTTGATTGTAATGATAATGTAAAATAATAATTAAGACATATTCATATCCATATAATTTGTACACGTGCAAAATGAAGCTGTCTTTCCCATATTATAAGATATAACCTTCGCAACCTAAATGCTTTTTTCAAAATAAAAAGGTAAATATGAACAATATGACAGAGTGCATTCGATGTTAAAAAAATTTCAAGTAGACTTGACGCCCCTAAAATCAGTGTCATGTCCTATTTGTTTGTAATCATAGCATAATAAACATTTATGTGCTGAATGATATAATATGGAAAGACAGTTTTTTTTATTCCCAAGTAAGCACGAATTATATTAATCTGAACATGTCTTTATTATTATCTTACATTCTCATTACAATCGATGTCAAATTATCTTTGCAAATTGGCGTTGAACATAGCTTAGTTACTCCTTTGCCCCAGATTTTAAGGATGGATACAAAATTATGGCGCTGATAGGTGTCTACAACAGCTGATGGAGCGTCCCCAATTCCAGAAAAGAAAATTGTCAGGACGTACAAAGTCCACAGCGTGGGGTTGGTGGCGGCAGTTCTGGCGATAGCCCGTCCGACTGCAATGCCAGCTGTCCTAGCTACCCTCGACCTATGGCTCATCATCGGATACCTCTCCGTGGCAGCTGGGTATTCTCAGGTTCACCCAGCCTCACACGGGCAGCGGTCAGCAATGACTAGGGAGGAAAGGTTCAAAGCGGCGGAGAAAGGACCTGGCCACCTCTACTATACTTCCTATGCTATGGCCAGACCCAGATAGCCATTGGCGGCCCCAACCCATCGCCTACTCTCTTTGGGAAATGGCACGCACCTTCACCTGTACCATGAATAGATGGGTCGGGGGGGGAGAGAGAGAGAGAGAGAGAGAGAGAGAGAGAGAGAGAGAGAGAGAGAGAGAGAGAGAGAGAGAGAGAGAGAGAGAGAGAGAGAGAGAGAGAGAGAGAGAGAGAGAGAGAGAGAGAGAGAGAGAGAGAGAGAGAGAGAGAGAGAGAGAGAGAGAGAGAGAGAGAGAGAGAGAGAGAGAGAGAGAGAGAGAGAGAGAGAGAGTGTGTGTGTACGTGTCAATAGTGCGCCTGACAAGGGCCTGTGACGGACAATGACCCTCAGCCTGTAACATTATATACATTATATACTTAGTTATTATCCTATAAGGCATAGCTTTCAGATAGATGCCCCGGGACAGGGGACATCTTTAGCTTCTGCCACTCATTGCCTTCACCAACCTCTTTGCTATTTGTAGCCCCATGTCAACCATGATGTCAGTTGTTTAAATTAAAAAAAGAAAAAAGAGAGAGAGAGAGAGAGAGAGAGAGAGAGAGAGAGAGAGAGAGAGAGAGAGAGAGAGAGAGAGAGAGAGAGAGAGAGAGAGAGAGAGAGAGAGAGAGAGAGAGAGAGAGAGAGAGAGAGAGAGAGAGAGAGAGAGAGAGAGAGAGAGAGAGATATATGACTGCTTTCGAAACCTTGACACTTGCGTTTATTTAACATGTTCGTTCATTTTCGTAGCATTGAAATACTGGAATGTCCTAACATTTTCATGCCTGATGAGCTTCCTGAGAAGCATTCTTTTGAACCACCTCCAGTTAAACTCAGAGAAATAACCCTTTAATTCATAACAGGAGGAGACAACCAAGTGGAGTCACGGTCTTATGGTGGGTGTCGAGGAGCCGAGAGACATCAGTGCTTCAGGACTCACCCTTGACCACCTTCAAGGAGTCTTTTTCACCACTGTCCTCGCCTGGGTGACCGCTGTCGATGTCTTCATCTTTGAACTCTACACCGCCCGTTATTGTATGCCTTTTCAACTATAATATTTAATAACAACATGAACATGATCTTATTTACATGAATCTAGCAGTTTTTCTCCATCATAATATTATCGCGTGTGCATATGTGCTCGACCAAAGACTACTCTATACTGGACTTGCTACTCATTTTGGGCTATTTCCAGTGGAGGCCAGTTTTGCGATTCCTGCCATTTTCGAACATCACTCCCTTTTCCTTTCCTATGGTTTATCAGTATATATGATATACCGTTATCTTCGTAAATGTTTGTTCTATAATATTATCAAATAAAAAACAGTAAAATGCAATAAAGAAATGCCATTATGAGAGAGTTAAGAAATATGCATGAATTCACTTGAACTCATCGCCATTTAATATTTTGCGAAGAAACATTTTAGATGCTAGCGATAGAAATAAGCGGATTTTCATTAGCTTTCCATTGCTATATTTCGTTTTCTGATAAATGAAACATAATCATGCATAAATTAGCGTTAACTAAAAAAATAACCATCTATCGGGATAATTACCCGATGGATGATGTTATTATTTAGTTAACGCTAATTTATGCATGGTTCTAATTCATTTATCAGAAAATGAAATATAGCAATGGAAAGTTAATTAATTCCGCTTCTATTGATATGTTGCATGTAAAAAGTCTTCACGCAAAATATCAAATTGCGATGAGTTTAAGTGAATATAAGTTCATGCATATTTCTTCAGAGTCTCATAATGGAATTTCTTTAGTGTATTTTACAGTTTTTTATTTGATAATCTTATAGAACAAACATTCACGAAGATAACAATGTATCATTTATACTGATATGCCATAGTCTACTGTATTCATGGAACACTTTTTTACTTGCCGATACGATTGATGATGTTATTTTTTTAGTTAACGCTAATTTAGGCATGGTAGTCCAGTCAATCTAGCTGATTTTTTGGCAGAACCTCAAACAAATTGCTAACAAAGGTTTTTAACTTGGATATTGGGCATGAATAACATGAATATCTCTTTCGGATAAAAAAAAGTTTACCAAAATTAACCTTGCCGAAAGGGGTCAACGGCCGCCATCTGTAAAATCCAACGGGGAAGATCTCCGACCCGCCGCCACAAACGGTTTTTTCCTCCTCTTATCCATAATAATTAAGCTAGGTCAATAATTTTTTTACACCAAATGCATGACTATGTACTGCCATTACCATACAATGTTCATCAAAATTGGTACAGTAGTTTTTGTGCAAAAAAATTAAAACCGATAAAAGGGTCAACGGCCGCCATCATTTGGCAAGCACTCTACCCAGCTTTATTTCCTTTAATCCTCATCTCTGTATTTCCTTTAATATTTTCTCCACTTTCTGTCCACTCTCTTTTTCTTATATTTCTGCTGTGAAATAGTCTTTCAGACTAAACAGCGTCAACTTCATTACTCACTCATTATTTTTGACATGATTACTGAACATACACAGGGATGCCAGGCAAACTAATATGACACAACCAGCAATGACAGTGTTTGAATCCGCAGTTCATACATTTAATTTAAGAGGCCAACGATAGGTGGAATTCTTTTCTCTTTTGTCCAAATTGGACCTTAAAATAAAAAATTAATTAATTAAATATAGCTATGATGTAGCTATAATTTGACTTTGGCATTAGAATATCTTGGGAATTCCCTAGTCCTGGTATTTTACAATACCAGCGTAAATGTTGTAGTTAAAATGAATAGTTAGTGTAGTATTTCTCTAAATTTTCTGAAGGATTCCATGTGATTAGACGGAGTGATCGCTACTGGGCTGGCTTGTCGACGGATCTGGTTATTGAGCAGGTGCTAATGAGAAGCATGAAAACGTCTGGAGGTCTTACTCATGGCAGAGGAATGGACGAAATTCAACGATTAGTTTGGACGCTATCACTGCCAGCGTGTGCTGAAATCAAGTTTACAATGCAAGAACTAGCAGGCATTCGTTATGGCACTAGTGACCAGCACCAGGAGGCTACTTCAGCAAGAAAAGAGCGAGATGTGAGGGATACATGGAAGCTCGTTGCGTTTCTCCAGACATATGACCCTTTCACGGAAGATCCGTCCATTCACAGCATTTCAAGTGGAGTAACTGGAGACAAAAAGGTGAATGTGGACAAAGCAAACTCCATAGGAGGAGACAATCATAGCTCAATGGTTGGAAAAAAATGTCCACGAGTACACTTTTAAAAGAAAGGATCAGGCAATTACACTTGGGTCAAAAGTTTCGCTCAGCAAAGATGAAGCAGTTGAGACTGATCCACAACTCCTATTCCAGAGACTGTGTGTGCTATCTACCAATGAACCCTCAACTCAGCAGCAGCAAGAACATTTCCAATATGAGCTTTGTGGTTACCCACCTGCACTTTTTAATTCTTTCGGACTGCCGCGAGAGGCAAAGAAACCGGCTTTGGCAGACGCAATATGGGAACTGACTTCCCCTGTACAATCGGGTCCACAGTCTTCAGATCCACAGTATCTCTTAGATGGTGGAGCACTACTTCAACGCCTCCCATGGCAAAAAGGTCACACATTTGATGAGATCTGTGCCCGATACCGCAGATATGTCACAACTAGATATGGAAAAGCATGCATTGTCTTTGATGGATATGAAAGTGGTCCATCCATTAAAGACGCGACTCACCGACGCCGAGCAGGGGGCTCTGTTGGTATTAAGGTGTTACTGACCCCTAAAATGGTGTTCAAATTAAAAAAGGATGTTCTCCTAGCTAATCAAGAAAACAAACAATTGTTCATCAACTTGCTGGGAAAGAGTTTGGAGGAAGCAGGTTGTAAAGTAGTCCATGCATCTGGAGACGCTGACGTATTGATTGTGAAGACTGCTCTAGAACTGGCACAGACAGGAGAAACCATTTTGATAGCAGATGACACTGACCTATTGGTCCTTCTATGTTATCATGCCAATAGAGATGACGGTTACAATATCTACTTCACGCCACAACCAAAGGCTAGTGCAAAAAGTGTGAAAGTCTGGAACATCAAAGAGATGAGGAAATCTTTGGGAGATGTGGTTTGTTCAACATTCTTTTCATCCATGCACTACTGGGTTGTGATTGTACATCCAGTGTTCATGGAATTGGGAAGGCAGCGTCCCTTCGAAAGGTGATGAACAATAGAAACTTCCTCAAACTGGCAGAAGTGTTTGGCAAGGATAGCAGTTCAGAAGAGGTTATTGAAGCTGGGGAGAAGGCTTTAGTGTGCCTGTACAATGGTAATGATGGGGAAAACATCAATCATCTCCGACTGAGGCGCTTTAAGGAAAAGGTTGTAAAAAACTCAAAGTATGTTGAGGCCAAATCATTGCCACCAACAAGAGCAGCTACGAAATTCCACAGCCTTCGAGTTTACTTCCAAATTCAGGAATGGAAAGGTAGAAACCAGCTAAAACCTGACGAGTGGGGATGGAAACTTTCAGATGGTAAATTACA
>JACEEZ010021522.1:100000-110000 GCA_016584305.1 Chionoecetes opilio | reverse complement strand
TGGATCCAGTGCGAAGTTTGGCACAGCCGAGGAGAATCCCCGAAATTGCCAACGCCCAAACGGTTATCATATTCTGGAACGACTATAAAGATGGTTTTTGGCTAGGTTCCAGAAGTCACGAAAGGAGTTTCTTCTTGAAATATATTGACAATTCTCTGCCTAAAGGAGTTTTGGATAAGTTGAAGAAAATATTTAGTATGACTAATGGCAGATATATACAGAGCATGAGTTTCAGGAGATGGATGGTTACGATACCGTTTGTTAGCCGCCTTTCTATCTTGGACAGCACGACAACAAACTAAGTTAAGCCAACGTTTACGGGCTTCAGGATCAGAGAAAGTGTGTGGAATGTATGCTTCCATGCCAGAGATAATGGCCTCAGCTGTGCGCTCTGCACAAATATATGGTTTAAAAATAATAATTCCATGGAAAATAGTAGTACTGCCTTAAGTCCTCCCACTTAGCTGAGGTGTAATGCAAGAAGCACCTCCGCTTAGGTGGGTTTCGAGGCAGCATCGGAGCGATAGAGCACGTTACAGTAATATTATTGTGATCGGAGGAGGTCAACGGAGACAATAGTTTAAGATTCAAAGTTTTACAAACATTGCCGCACCAGGCAGTATGATTATAAAACCCGTACCGTAGTTTACAGGATAATGGTTTTAAATCAGAGTGGGCGTAGGTATCCAAACCTTGTGTGTGGGCGGGGATGGCGTGTACTGTGCACCCTCCTTCAGAGATGTAAACATACTTTTCCGCTGTACTATCTCGCTTTCATGGAAAGATTTTGCTTTATTAACTGATATACTTTTATTTTCTTATTGGGAAACATAAATCATAACGCATTTCATGTAAATCTGACAGAGGTTGTAAGTGTTACACCACCTACGATGCAGGTGTAGCTTACATCAAGGTTACAACCTCCAGCTGCTTTTTGGATACGAGTTTAAGCGCGGCAGGTGGTATCTCAGACTTACAACGCTGTAAGTGCTCTTTGGATGTGACCCCTGGTGAACAAGCCTTCAACTTTGCTATACTCTGTGACCTAGAGCAGCTGGTGTAGCGACTTAATCGTATTTCTGACCGCCTTGCACCTTGGAGATACACCTAACATTTTTGACCTTTTCCTAACTTCTAACCCTCCAGCCTATTATGATAAGCTGTTCTCTCAATTGGGCTCCTACGATCACAATCTTATTTCATTAACATATCTATCGCTCCGGTGGCGCCTTGGGACTCCCCAAAGCGGAGTACTACTCTCATTTTCCATGGAATGATAATTGTTTCTGTGTCAGATACATCTCTTTGTGCAGAGTGCATAGCTGAGGTCCTTGTCTCTGTCATGGAGCCATACATTCCTCACATTTTATCTAATCCTAAAGCCCGTAAACCTTGGTTCAATTTAAGGCCGGTTCCTACTAGCCCGCTTCTACGGCCGCCGTTGCCGTTCACCGCTCAACAATGACGTCACCACCATCACCGCTTGAGTGGTTGTAGTGCTAACCGGGCACAGTTTGCACCTCTGCTCGAGCGGACACCACGGAGCGGGAGAGATGACTTGATTTTAACTTTGTACGGCAGCCGTACAGCGGTACGGCGGTGCGGTCGACTTTTTTTTGACGTCATTGTGACGTCATTGTTGGGCTGTGTGCGGCAACGGCGGCCGTAGAAGCGGGCTAGTGGGAACCGGTCTTTAGTTTGTTCACGTGCTGTCCACGGTAGAGAGGCAGCTCACAGGCGGTACCGTAACCATCCATGACACGGGCAAGACCATGGAGGTAGTATGGGTGGAGACGCCCTTAGCCGCGTGGGTTGATGCCAGTGAACTGTCAGTCAGCCATCTCGTTGTGGGTTAAGGGAGCCCACAAACCTATTGCCAAGTAGAGATAAATCATCCCATGGAAGTATTTTGAGATTCCTGGGAGCAACAAAGATAAGTATATCATTTATATAACAGTATATCATTTATACATGTATAACATGATATAATGCGGGGTCATGCCTTGAGAACTTCCGCGGGTCTAGAGTGAACGGAGAGGCCCGGGCAGCAAGATGGCGCCCATAAATCAATTTGTCACTACTCTCTATATGAAGGTATTCTGAGCGTGTCTGTAGTTGCCAACAACTCCCATAATCATATATCACAGATATCAAGATCGATCAGTGAGTGTTGCCGCCTCACCCTGCTAAGTATCTCATGAGTGTTGCCGCCTCACCCTGCTAAGTATCTCATGAGTGTTGCGGCCTCACCCTGCTACGTATTCTATGAGTGCTGCCACCTCACCCTGTTAAATATTTCATTAGTGTTGCCGCCTCACCCTGCTGAATATCGTATCAAAACTGCTGCCTCACCCTGCTGAATATCGTATCAAAACTGCTGCCTCACCCTGCTGAATATCGTGTCAAAACTGCTGCCTCACCCTGCTGAATATCGTATCAAAACTGCTGCCTCACCCTGCTGAATATCGTATCAAAACTGCTGCCTCACCCTGCTGAATATCGTATCAAAACTGCTGCCTCACCCTGCTGAATATCGTATCAAAACTGCTGCCTCACCCTGCTGAATATCGTATCAAAACTGCTGCCTCACCCTGCTAAATATCGTATCAAAACTGCTGCCTCACCCTGCTGAATATCGTATCAAAACTGCTGCCTCACCCTGCTGAATATCGTATCAAAACTGCTGCCTCACCCTGCTGAATATCGTATCAAAACTGCTGCCTCACCCTGCTGAATATCGTATCAAAACTGCTGCCTCACCCTGCTGAATATCGTATCAAAACTGCTGCCTCACCCTGCTGAATATCGTATCAAAACTGCTGCCTCACCCTGCTGAATATCGTATCAAAACTGCTGCCTCACCCTGCTAAATATTTAATCAATGTTGCTGCCTCACCCTGCTAAATATCTAATCAATGTTGCTGCCTCACCCTGCTAATATCGTATCAAAACTGCTGCCTCACCCTGCTGAATATCTATCAAAACTGCTGCCTCACCCTGCTGAATATCGTATCAAAACTGCTGCCTCACCCTGCTGAAATATCGTATCAAAACTGCTGCCTCACCCTGCTGAATATCGTATCAAATGCTGCCTCACCCTGCTGAATATCGTATCAAAACTGCTGCCTCACCCTGCTGAAATATGTAATCAAACTGTGCTCCCTGGCCCTCACCCTGCTAAATATTAAAATGCTGCCACCTGCTAATATTATCATGTTGCTGCCTCACCCTGCTAAATATCTAATCAATGTTGCTGCCTCATCCTGCTAAGTATTCTGCACCACACGTACATGACCTAAGGAAACATGTGGCTCTATGACCCCAACGTTTCACATACAAGCAAATATAAACCCCATCAAAATCTTATCATAGTACAGATATATGCCTCCTGCTAATGCTATGGTTATAATGCACAGGTGCTGAGGCTCCTAGTGATGGTTGTCGTTGCCCAGCTGTACTTGATCTACAAAAGTGCCATTTTTTTGTTCGTCTCTGACTGCCAAAAGATAACCAATAGCTTGGATTCTTGGAGAACGCAACTAGCGGATTCACTGGAAGGTAAAAAGCAACGAAAAAATGCACACACACACACACGCACACACGCACGCATACTCACGCACACACACATATACACACACACATACACACACACACATATACACACAAACAGTAACACACACACACACACACACACACACACCACACACAAGTTCGTCCAATTAGGCTGTATGATATTTATTCACGTAGTGATTTCTTCATTCAGATGTATAATCATAATGACACACCAGTTTACGTCCATTTTCCTTCAACACCGCCTCATATCGATTTTAATCAGCATTTTTTATTATCAAATTTTAATGTAACATTAATGATACCTCTGTCGACACAAGGGTGTCATACCTCCTGATAAACCATGCGAGTGTGTGTAGCTACCTTTTTCCATGCCGATGTTATCAAAATTGTCCTTAATATTTGTCATTAAGGAAAATCATGGATCCATGTTGGTGGCGCCTAAAATTGTGACATTGAGAGAGAGGCAGCACGATATCGACGCTAATCATAGGATGGAAGGATATCATCTGCTATAAATTATTCTTTTGTATCACATATTAATACATTTCAGATAAATGGCGCAGCAAAGACACCCATTGCTCCTTTCTAGAAGTGAATCCCCCCTGCAGTGGGGTGGACCTGGCAACACTGTCACGTGACTACCAGCTTATAGTGCAGCTGATACATCAGACAGAGAAACTTTATTCAGCCACTCTGCAATCTTTCTATATAACTCACGTAGGTACTCGCTTGTATCTTCCTAGAGAAATATTATGAAGATAATAATTGGCATTATATTCTTTAATTTATAGGATGTTTTCAAAACATGGTTGACCAAAATGGAGGTAAAAAAAAGTTTTTATTTTTTCTTTCTCTTTATTCTATGTTGCACATAGTAAGAAATACTAGCAACTTATTCATTGCCATTAAAGGCCGCCTAAATAATATTATTCATTAAATGTTTTCATTCCATAAACAAATTAACTAAAAATATCAAGACTTACTTACTCAGGGAGTTTGTGTTACTAATGTCCCTCTTTGTTGCATTTAGCTTCCTAATGTCACATCATCTTGCAAAATTATTTGCAGTATTTATTATTTGATGATATTTTTTTAAGGTTAACCGCACGTTGACATTGCAATACAAGGATAAGGACGGGGGCATACGCTCAGCTGCGCGTGGCCTTGGTGCTCATTTCCGACGTCGCATTAGCCCTTGAGCTTGTGGTGGGTGACAAACCGCTGCCTCAGGTCACTGGCATCCAGGTTACCACAGTTACCTTCCCCAGGCACCCATTTATCGACCAACCCCGAAAGGAAGGATGAACAGCTGTTTGGGCTGTACGCACCCTGGCCGGGATTCGAACCCGAGCCCGTGGATTAGTAGTTTGATTAGTAGTAGAGAGCCAGGGATAGACACTGTGGTTGGAGTAAAGGAAACCAGTGACACTATATATATAGGAATAGTTTTAGAATGCAGGGAGCTATATTGATTCGTAATAAGAGAGAGAGGAGGAGGTTAGTTAAAGCTATAGGGAAAATGGACAAGAAGAAGAGGAGTAGCTTAGGCACTGTTCACAGGAGGCGATTTCAGTCGCGCGACTCCAGTAGCGCGACTGCGAGGTCAATGGAAGTCAATGGGAGCGTTCACACGTAGTCGCTTGTCGCTGGCCAGTCGCGCAACTCGAGATATTCCTTGCTGCCGCGCTACTTCTCAGCGACTCGAGTTACATGTATTTGGGTTTGTGGAACTGTCGCCGATGGAAATTCTCGCCGAAACACCAACTTAGAACTCTCGCCGACGTGGAAATGTTAACCTAACCTGGACATTGGCACCTAACTTAACCTAACTGATCAAGCTAACGATAGTATTTCATCCCTGAATGCAGAAACGCGGGTAAAACTTGATTAAATGTATATATTGGGTCCTGTGATATCAAGAATTGGAACACTCGACGACGGCGGCGAGAATTCCTATCGGCGACAGTTCTAGGTACCTGTATTTGTATGGAGCCGTTCACACGAGGCGATAATCTCCGCGCTTTCATGGTGACGTCGCGCCTCATTGGCTGGCGAGGCATGACGACAGCCAATGTGAGGGCAACCCCTGCGAGCACTCCACGTGTAGAGCGAAAACGGAGGAGTCAGTCTGATAAATGAATAAATAATAAACCATATCACCCAAATGCTGACTATTTTTTACCGTAACTTAAAAAAGAAAAAAAGAGAAATGCGAATCTATAATAACTAAAAGATAACAATGATAATGATAATGATAATATTAATAATAATAATGATAATAATTAAGGAGCGTACAGGAATCGAATTAAATACACAAATGAACGATTACAGCCAAAAATTGATAGAATAGATAAAGAATAGAGAAATAAATACATCAGCTATTTATAAATGTCTGAAATAAAAGAACCGTTTAACCCAGAAGCGACCTACATAATTTTCCCCTATATGTATTTTCACTAATAAAAGCGAACAATTAACTTCATCACACTCTGTTTTAACTGCCAACAGTCCTCAAGGGTTGGGGTGGGGGGGCAGGTCAGGTCACGGGTCATGATTAGCAAACCCTGCATGATCCTATACGGAAGTGTGAGAACTATAAAGGAACATAGAAGAAAGAAGTAAAAGATAAACTATAAATTAAATTTTCGATAAGATAAAACTAATAATCGGAAATAAGTTAAAATTTGACTAATATGAAGTATATATTTTTTTTGTATTAATATTGTTATTAAAAGATAAATGTGTTAATTACTAGTGACAATAATTAAGTAATAACTGAGTGGAGAGAGAGAGAGAGAGAGAGAGAGAGAGAGAGAGAGAGAGAGAGAGAGAGAGAGAGAGAGAGAGAGAGAGAGAGAGAGAGAGAGAGAGAGAGAGAGAGAGAGAGAGAGAGAGAGAGAGAGAGAGAGAGAGAGAGAGAGAGAGAGAGAGAGAGAGAGAGAGACAGAGAACAGCAAAATTGATACGTAGCCACGTTGCGCAATGTATATGCATATGTTTATTTTATCTCAGATATATATATATATATATATATATATATATATATATATATATATATATATATATATATATATATATATATATATATATATATATATATATCTGAGATAAACATCTTTTAATGTACGTATGTAAATATATATATATAAAAAAAAAAAAATATATATATATATATATATAGATATATAAATAATATATATATATATATATATATATATATATATATATATATATATATATATATATATATATATATATATATATATATATATATATATATATATATAAAATATATATATATATTTATTTTTTATTTTTTATATTTACATAAGTACATTAAAAGATGTTTATTTCAGATAATAACTTTGTGTTTGGAACTCTCCCTCCTGGCATGGGGGATCGGGGTGGGCGGGAACTACTTCCACCAGGAGACTGTGTGGCAGACTGTGGTGATCATCCAGACTTTTACTGTGTTCTTCTGGGTCTCTCTCAAGGCCAGCAAAGTGGCTGAAGAGGTAAGGCCATACAAACTCATGTGTTTATAATGTGTGCGATTTCCAGTTTCACCCTCCCAGAGCGAGCTTGGAGCTCAATATGGTAATAGATAATGATATTTGTGGGTAAAGCTGGGACCTCACACACTACACCTCCCCATCCCCTGGCTCAAAGGGGATAATAACGTCCCAATTTTTTTAATGAAAAATCCCCGGAAACGAGCGAGGATTCTAACCGGCTAACCACAGAATGGTGCGCAAATGCTCTATCCACTGGACCATCATGGCGTGGTGTGTGTATGTGTGTGTGTGTGTGTGTTTGTATGTGTGTGTGTGTGTGTGTGTGTGTGTGTGTATGACTGTGTGTGTGTGTGTGTGTGTGTGTGTGTTTATGTGTGGGTGTAATACACCCATTATCTTGTCCATTTGAGTCGGACTTGCCATCGCCAGTTTCACCCTTCCAGAGCAGGTTTGGAGCTCATCATGACCGATCTTCGGGTAATGCTGGGCCCTTACACACACACCAAACACCCCTATCCCCTTGCTCAAGGGGGATAGTACCCGTTCAAAATTGCCAGTAAAATATCCCCGTCAGCGAGCGAGGATTCGAACCAGCTAACCACAGAATTGCAGGTCAACGCTCTATGTGTGTGTGTTTGTGTGTGTGTGTGTATTCATCTAGTTGTGTTTTACAGAGCTATACTCGTGTGGCCCCGTCTCCATATCTACATTTTATCATTCATCCTTAGTACTTAGTGTTAGCCAAAACCACCCCACCGGGAGGCGGGTCACAAACCCCCGGCTAACACCCAATACCCATTCACTGTTGGGTGGACAGGGGCTCGGGTTTCAAGGACACCGCCCATCTCTCTCCGCTCCGCCGAGGGATCGGACCCTGGACTTCTCGGTTTGAACCTAGCGTGTTGTGTGTGTGTCTATCTGTGTGTGTGTATATGTGTGTGTGTGTGTGTGTGTGTGTGTGTGTGTGTGTGTGTGTGTGTGTGTGTGTGTGAGTGTGTGTGTGTGTGTGTGTGTGTGTGTGTGTGTGTGTGTGTGTGTGTGTGTGTGTGTGTGTGTGTGTGTGTGTGTGTGGTGTGTGTGTGTGTGTGTGTGTGTGTGTGTGTGTGTGTGTGTGTGTGGTGTGTGTGTGTGTGTGTGTGTGTGTGTGTGTGTGTGTGTGTGTGTGTGTGTGTGTGTGTGTGTGTGTGTGTGTGTGTGTGTGTGTGTGTGTGTGTGTGTGTGTGTGTGTGTGTGTGTGTGTGTGTGTGTGTGTGTGTGTGTGTGTGTGTGTGTGTGTGTGTGTGTGTGTGTGTGTGTGTGTGTGTGTGAAAATTATATATTTCTTTTCATCACAAACACGCTTAGCCCGTGAGCATTGTTAAGCAAATTGTTCAATCTTACGATGGCACACTAAGTTTCACAATATTTCTTCACTATAGTACATCACATTTAAGACATTTGATATATAATTAATCAATTATCTAGTTTCTTCCTTTCCTAGGGGCTCCAGTGTGTTGCTGTTTTGCAGAGAAGTCTGCCTTATCGCTCATTGGAAAAGGACAAATATCATGTATGTAACACGATAATGTGTATGTGTGTAGGGGGAGGGGGGCTTGTGGGTGAGATAGCCTAGTACAGTAATTTTAATCTAAATCTGAGATGTAATGATTAAATCTATATAAAACGTGGTGTTCTGCCGTAGAACAACCCCATTTAAAAAAGATAACAGCAGTTACCCAGATCTAGTTGCTGGTACGAAGGGGCTCACTGTAGGCCCATTTTCATGATCTACCACCTACCACCCTGTTCTCCGCCATTTGTGCCTCGAGGTCTTTGCAAGGACAGTAAGGCCCCTTGAACCTTGTTGGATATTGCCATATTGTTGCTGGATGCGAAGGGACCCCCATAACAGTTGAAGCTTCAGAGTCACACAAATGTAGGATCGCCAATGGTCATTGAGCTAGACTTAGAATATTATTAATGAATAATATAAAGAAATTAAATGATAGGACAGAACCCTGAGGAACACCACTATTGAGAAGACAAATGACCGTCTACAATAGGTGCAACAGGGCTGTTAGAAAGGAAACTTGAGATAAAGGTGTAGTGAGAAGGTTAGCAACCGGAAGAGGGTAGTTTATAAATTAATGATTTGAGTCACACTCTATCAAAATAGTTTGATATGTCAAGGGGAATGGCAAGTGTTTCACCGAAAGGAAACTTAGGAAAGGTAGAAGATTAAAGGTAGATCGCCCATTCTGGATCCTGTACTGACGATCAGATAGATGATTTTGAGCAGATAAATGCTTAAAAATCTTCTTTACATTAGCTACATAAACTTTGATATAAAAGCTTCATGTTGAGCTACTAAGTTGATGATTCTTGTCGAGAGTTGCTTGGTGTGGGAAGGGAGCCTGCATGGGGACTCGCGCGAGGTGACCCCCGGGAATGGCGTCGTAGGGTGGGCGAGGCGACGCGCCCCTCCGGCGTATGCCCCCAATGATTGATTGATTGAATATATATATATATATATATATATATATATATATATATATATATATCATGATGTTTCAAGGTGACAGAGACACTCGGTATACTTGGGGTTGTTTATGCAACGTTTCGCCAAGGCACTTGGCATCATCAGGCTAAAAATAGTTAAAATTTAATATATTGTAATGCTAAAAAGCGAACATCTAAAAAATTAATTCTAAGAAACAATAAAATATTCCTATATTTTCTAAAATTACTAACTAATAAATAAAATATAATTTGTACTTAACGGACCTTGGTGTGTATGCTGTCTGAGTTGGTAGAGGACTGAATGAACACTAGTTTTGTGAGTGACATTTCAGCTTGTGTGGGGCGATCGAACCGAGAGTCGGGCAATCGAAACAGTGGTAGTCATTTGAGTATATGTAGTTGTTGTGAAATGA
>JACEEZ010021522.1:67500-97500 GCA_016584305.1 Chionoecetes opilio | reverse complement strand
GGACTTGAAATTTTTTGGGTGTTTCTGATATATTTCTTTTGCGATATGGCATATACTTGCATGATTTATGGGTGCAGCAAGAAAGCTGTGTCTTTCCAGAGAGCTTAGCACCCATTTCCGACCTATTTGGCCACAATATATGTGTGCAGCGCCAGGGAGTGGCGGGTGAGAAGCGCGTAGTGTGAAGCAGATTGTCTCGCCGCGCGCCTCTCACCCGCCACTCCCCGGCGCTGCATACATATATCGTGGCCAAATAGGTCTGAAATGGGTGCTAAGCTCTCTGGAAAGGCACAGCTTTCTTGCTGCACCCATAAAGCATGTAAGTATATGCCATATCGCAAGAAAAATATATCAGAAACACACAAAATTCTTCAAGTACTATATATTTTTCTGAGTTTACGTGTATTTGTATCAGCACCGGGCTGGGAGGCCACCTGCCGTGACGTCACCAGCAAGTTTCCCTCCACGGCTGGAACGGGGCTGTTGTTTTTCCCGCGCTTTTTACAAAAGTCATGTTTTTAGGGAAATAACACGTGTAAATGAATAATTTTTTGTGAATTAGGTATTTTGAATGAACATTCAACATAATTATGCAAAGAAAAAATGGGTCTGGATGATTACTTCAAAATATGGAATATCTTCATAGCATTATGTATTATTTACATTATATACTCCCTGAACATTTATTGTTACGCCTAGCGTTATGCATGTAGTGGTGGTGGTGGAGGTATTGGTGGTGGTGGAGGTATTGGTGGTGGTGGAGGCATGTGATGGTGTCGTGTGTGTCTGTGTGTATGGGCTGGGAACGGAGGTGGCGCGTGAGACTGTGTACCTCTTTCCTGGCACAAAGACTAGGCAGTGAGGTGGTGATGGTGAGGCAACCTTGAATGCGGATGGGTGGGTGTTGGGTGTGGGGCGGGGAGCGGTGCCAGAAGGACGTGAGGGTGGGTGCCTGCTTCCTGGCCAGCACAAAGGGAGTGAGAAAGAAGACGTCTTAGAGGAAAGACGCGCGCCGCTCCGTAGAGAGGAGTCGTGTGGTGGCGTGGGGAGGAACTGTTGTGGCGTGGTAGTGTGTGATTGTGGTGGGGGTGACTGTGGTGGCGTGGGGGGGACTGTGACTGTGGTGTGGTAGCGTCTTGATCCTTACGACAGCCGAAGGAAGAGGTTGGAGGTAGATGACGTACATGCTGTACTCTGTTTGTAGTGGCTTGTTGCTTTGTGAGTAAACCAAGAAAGGTGTCAAGTGTTTCCTTCGCCTTTGTGTTGATTGACTACGTGAACTATACCAGCTCGCATCACCCTACACACCGAACTAGGCGCTGCAGAAGTAAGTCAAGCAGCAGCGGGTATTGTAACACGTCCTGCACAGCCTCACCGAGACACTTGAAGTGTGTAGTGGGGTCAGGCAGGGCGTAACAAGTCGTGTCAGTGGTGGGATTTGTGTGTGTCAGAGTGAGAGCCGGCTGGTGTAACACGAGGTCAAGATGGCGTCGAGTTGCGAGGTGACGGTGCTGACTCAGCTGAGCGGAGACAAAGGCGGCGCAAAAAAAGGCAGTTTCAGGAACTACCACGTGTAGGCCTTGCGGCCTCTTGTAGCTTCCTTATTTTCTTATGTTCTTATGGCGCGGAGCAAGGCTTGGGTGAGCCGAGTCAAGCTGTGATGAACATGCTCAGGGCGTTGATGAGTAAAATGAAGGAAATGAATAAAAACGTGAACGAGCTGAAAGAGGCAAGCGAGAAAAACAATGAAAATATGAACGAGCTGATAAAGGGGGTGAGAGCGGCGAGGGAAGATGCGCGGCGGAACACCGGAGCGGTGTGTGCCGCGCCTTCAGGATGATCGTACCGAGAGGAAATCGTGAGCATGGGAGGCACTGAGGAAGTACTGCCTGTGTACGTCGCCGAACAGGAAGATGAAAGGAGCCGACGGCATGGAGGAGTCCACGGAGTACCCGTGGCTGGCTCTGCCTGGTGTAGAGGATGGGTTTCTGGGAGGCGGGCCGAGCTGTGAGGCAGGCACGCTGCCCACCCTGGCCGCACCATCCTCTCCTAGTCTCCCTGCCCCGCTTTCGTTGCCACAGCGCCGCGCTGCGGTGTGTGGCCACTCGGGGCAGCGTGGACAGTCGCTGTTTGGTGGAAAAGTGTCAGCGAGAGCCTGTCAGGCCCGATTCGCGGCGCTGGCAAGCGGCGTAAAAGGCAAGAAGGGCCTTGCACGTGGCCTGCCGCCCCGACGGGTGCAGATCTAGCGCCCACTGCGGAAGGGCAATAGGCCCGATCACTTCGCCTGGGTATGGGGTCACCGGAAGAAGAGCCGCCTGCGTGGTGAGCGTGGGAAACCGCACAGCAAATAGTGGAGGCCTCGGAGAGCCAGGATGAAGAAGACGTCCCCATACCTGCCTCTGCTGCGCCTTCAGGAGGATGGCGAGCGCAATGTGTGGCCCCCGCCGAAGCTGTGGCAGGTCATCGTAACGGCTTGTTACGATGGTGGAGGGATGCACCGACGTGCCTTCTACCAGGCAGAGCCAGCCACAGTGTGTTGCTGTTAAGTCCTGCCGCACCGTCACCGGCGCTTTGCAGTGGAGGGCATGGTCCGTCGGAAGGGTCGTGGCGCCTTTACACCGCGAAACTGGAGCAGTGGAACAGGGGAGCACTGCGGGGTCCAGTGGAGTGTGGACTCCTGGACTGTAGTTACCTCTGAGGCGAGCCCAGGGTGGAGGAAGTCCCTGTGGTTTGTGGCGCCTGTGGTTGAGGTAGCAGCACTGTGTTCCTGCTGGGGTGTCTCAAGGGGGAAAAGGAGGGCTGCCTGGTGTGACCTTCCAGCACTGCAAGTGGCGGGTGAGGGCTGGCGATGTAGGGTCTTGCAGCTGTAAAACTGTGGTGGTGGTAATGTGTGTGGTAGAGGTGTGGTGAAGGGAGGTGGTGGTGGTTGTAATGGTGGTGGAGGTAATGGTGGGTGGAGGTGACGTGCGGTCTGCGTACCTCAGGGAGCAGCGCTGGGCAAGGCCTTGGCGCGGGGTAGTGTGTAGCGGAGTGGGTGGTGGTAAGGGGTGGAGGTTACGCACGGTGTGCGGTGTGCCTGCAGAGGTTAAAGGGGGGGGAGATATTCGCTAGGTGTCAGCCAGCAAGGAGGTATGTACGCTGCTTTGAGTAGTGCCGGGGGAGGAACCCGCCACCGCCCTTGTGGCTGGTTCTTCCTTCAAAACAGCGGAGGGATTGGACCGGCTGGGACTTGGTTAAGTTCCGTGCAAGGAGGTATAGCCGCAGGTTGGACCTGCGAGGAGGTCGAGGTAACCCTTCTGCAGTAGGAGCCTCTCGCTGCTAAGGGGCCGAGCGGCAACCCCTGTGGTGTAGTGGAGGCATTTAATCCACTTCAATGCTATGGTGGGGTGATGTGGTGGTGGAGGTGAAGGCTGTTGTGGTGGAAGGTTTGGTGATGTGGTGATGGTGATGTGGAGTGAGGCATGTACGTGGTCTACTCCATGGAGATGTGGAGTGAGGCATGTGGTCTACTCCATGGTGGTGTGGTGGAGGCTGTTGTGGTGGAGGCTGTTGTGGTGGAGGTTGTTGTGGTGGTGGTGGTGGAGGAGGTGACGTGCGGTCTGCGTGCCTCAGGAAGTAGCGCGGGGGGTGGTGGGTAGCCGAGTGTGGTGCGCGCCGCGCTGACGGCGACGCAGCAGAAGGAGGGGTAGATATTCGCAAGGTTGGGGCCTGCGAGGAGGAATTAATGTCGTCAGGTTTGGGTCACGACGGAAGTTAAAGTGGTTTCACCAGGAGGGTGAGGTGGAAGGTTTGGCTGCTGTGGTGGTTGTGATGTGGAGGCATGTGGTCTACTCCATGGGTGGTGTGGTGTTGGTTGTTGTGGTGGGAGGATTATGTAATGGATGACCATGAGGAAATTGAATTATTGATTGTACATGTGCTATGTTGCTATTGTCCTGTATTTTTCTTAGTGGTAAGTGCTTGTGGTAGTGGCATTGGTGTTACGCCTAGCGTTATGCATGTAGTGGTGGTGGTGGAGGTAATGGTAGTGGTGGAGGCATGTGGTGGTGTCGTGTGTGTCTGTGTGTATGGGCTGGGAACAGAGGTGGCGCGTGAGACTGTATACCTCCTTCCTGGCACAAAGACTAGGCAGTGAGGTGGTTGTGGTGAGGCAATCTTGAATGCGGGTGGGTGGGTGTTGGGTGTGGGGAGGGGAGCGGTGCCAGAGAGACGTGAGGGTGGGTGCCTGTTTCCTGGCCAGAACAAAGGGAGTGAGAAAGAAGAGGTCTTAGAGCAGCGGTTCTCAAACTTTTTGGCATTGTTACCCCCAGCAGTGCTGTGATAGATCACCATTACCCCTACCCCATTCCTTTTCAGTTGTGTGAAGTTAAAGGAAAGAAAAGTATTGAAATGCTTAATTGTTAATGCATTATATATGAGCCAGACGCCATGAACCAGACGAACTCTTGCTCCTTCTCTACTACTACTACTACTACTACTGGCCTTTGGTTATTCGTACACACACATACTTTGATTTATTATTTACTTGTATATTTTTTTCTCTCGCTCAGTACATATATATATATATATATTATATATATATATATATATATATATATATATATAATATATATATATATATATATATATATATATATATATATATATATATATATATATATCGTTAAAAGTGATAGCTAGTTCAGCGTTTATTATCTTTTTCAAGATATTTTTTCTTAGTCTTAAGAGTGTCTTATTCTCTTTAATAATACATTTTATGACTTCGCCGTAGCTTGTAATTTTTGCTGTATCGCGATTTCAGGTCTAAGAACCCTTCTTCAGCAGCACGTGGAGGATGTTTTCTCCTCAGTTGTAGAGGTGAGCATGGTTCAGCTGTAGCGGTTTTAGCGGTTTGGGGGGGATAGACAGGGGGGGGGGGAGAAGAATTGAGTTGAAGAAATGTAAAGCAAGAGAAAATGAAATACAGTATAAGAGCAAATAGATGGTGGGCGATCCACCTTGCTTTATATTAGATTATAGTGATTTGCCACGCACTTCTACTACATTTGTTATGTTGTTATATTTGGAAGGCATTGAATATATAATTTATTTATTATTATTATTATTATTATTATTATTACAATTTTTTTTATTTTTTTTGTGAACGTTTTTAACTTGGTATTTGATGAATAAATTTATAAATTTACCAACCCAACTGTCCTTAAATGAATACACATACCCACATTCATACTATTATTATTATTATTATTATTATTATTATTATTTTATTTTTTTATTTTTTTATACATATAATATATACTTATACATACATGCATCTACCCATTCATACACACATTCATACATAGAACAATTATAATTATCATTTATGATTTTTTTTCTTTTTTTTCCAGTAATTAATTTGCAGTGAAGATTGGATACGGTTCTCCTATATTTAGCTTTTTCTAAGGTTTCTGAAACCATCCATGCTCTTTATTGTCTCTTGCTCCTTTTATTTCTAGGCAGTGTTTATCTTTGATTATGTTCGTTATTCTGTCTCTTGTTCGTATTGCCTGTTCAAAAATTCTGATATTTATTGGTTTTAATTTAGCAAGGTTATGCATTTCTTCAGTATTAATATTGTATGGGTATTTATTTTCTAGAGCAAAGCGAAGAGCCTTGTTTTGAATTATTTGAAGTTTGAACAAGTTCGTTCTTGATAATGTGAGCAATGGTTACGATGGATATTCTAGTATTGGTATTATTAAGGCCTTAACTAGATGTACTTTTATATCTTTTGGAAGGCTATTACATCTTTTGATCAAGTTCAATGCTTGGTTTGCTTTATTGGTGGTGTGTTTGACGTGTGGCAGAATTCCTCTTGTGTTTATCTTTAATCCTAAAATCTCTCCCTGCCTAGAGTAGGGAATGATGCTTCCTGCTATTGAGACCGGATGTGTTTTCCTAGCTGTTAAAGAAACTATCTTAAATTTAGTGGTGTTTGTTTGAATTTTCCATTTTTTCTCATAATTGTTTAGTGTTGTTATTTCTGTTTCTACTTTCTTCGCCATCATTCTTTGAGGGGAGGACTTCCTACATCCTATATCCTACATCGGCATGACAACAACGAAGCTGTCCCGACGTCTTACCTGCCACCTAACTTCCGGAGCCCCAAAAAGTCACCTATTAGAAAAACATGGCATCATCATCGCAAGAAAATTTTTAGGAGAAAATACAGAATTGGTCGACATGTGTGCAGATATGCGGCGACTTCCAATTCTAGAAGCACTGTACATAAAAGACATCAACCCCAAGATTAACGTACAGGCAAACGACCTACAAGCTCTACCAAGCATTAAAAGAACAAAAGCTAATAACAGCCTACTCACAGAGAAACAAAGCGAGGGGTCAACAACCAATAAGCGTCGGCTACTCACGGAGACAAAAATCAACGAGACACAGAAGCTATCTACCAATCAGCGCCGCCCATTAGTGCGTGCGACAGCCAGACTTCATCAATAAAAGGCGCTTCACGCCACAGCTGAACCATGCTTACCTCTATAACTGAGGAGAAAACATCTTCCACATGCTGCTCACTCTTAAGACAAAGAGAAAATATCTTGAAAAAGATATTAAACGCTGAACTAGCTATCACTTTTAACAAGATCTGTCTCAGAGAAAATCTCCTGCCCGTATATACTCTGAATATATATATATATATATATATATATATATATATATATATATATATATATATATATATATATATATATATATATATATATATATATATGTATATAAATGCATATATATATATAAATATATAAATATATATATAAATATTAAACATATATCTATATATATATATATATATATATATATATATATATATATATATATATATATATATATATGTATATGTATATATATATATATATATATATATATATATATTATTATATATATATATATATATATATATATATATATTATCTATATATATATTATCTCTCTCTCTCTCTCTCTCTCTCTCTCTCTCTCTCTCTATATATATATATATATATATATATTATTATCTATATATATATATATATATATTATTATCTATATATATATATATATATATATATATATATATATATATATATATATATATATATATATATATTATCTCTCTCACCCTCTCTCTCTCTCTATCTATATATATATATATATATATATATGTATATGTATATGTATGTCAGTGCAGAGAGAGAAAAAAAAAAAAAAAGTAAATACATTATTTAAAAATAACATAATAGATAATAAGTAAAACTTATTAATTAAATTAAACAAAATTAAGTTTTAGTTTTTTAGAGATTATTTTTGTTTATTTTTATATTCTATTTATTCTTTACCCTTATAACCCTTTAATACTATTATCCCTTTATTCATTTAATATAATTGGATAGGATATTCTATTTAATATCTTTAGTACCTGAGGGTTGGTGGGATTGGTCTCTTTGCCTATCCTGGGTGGTGGGCGTGGTGGGCAATGAACCCTTGGGTTGGCTGGGGTTGTACGCTGGGTTGCTGTTGGATGGTGGTGGAGGTCTGGGCGAGGGGCGGGCCTGGAGGCTAGGGTCTGGGGTCCGATGCGAGAAGGCAGATACGCACTGAGTGAGCTCAATACGCCCCTTCGAACCGGATCCATCATGTGGATCCCTAACCTAATCCTTACTACCCTTCCTTCCCTTTGACCCTACCTGTCATCACGTCGAAACTGCAACCTATCCTGACCACGACCCTTGAACCACCCATGACGTGGACTCTATCACATCTCTCCCATAAGATACAACCTCCCACTACTATGAACTAATTTACCCCATTACTATTATCAATACTAGTACAACCCATTACTATTATTACAATTTTTTTTTTTATACAATTTTTTTTTATAGGAGGGGGATTATTTTATACTCTCACCCACGTCTCGTCCATCAGTTACCTTCCCTTGGCCGGAGGGAGGGAGGTCGATGGGCGGTCAGAGGTGGTGGTGGATGGGAGATGTGGACAGGAGGATGGTGGTGGGAGAGGGATTAGGATGGGGGAGCTCTCATCCACCAGTTACCTTCCCCTGGCCAGAGGGAGGGAGGTACGTGGACGGGAGGGGGGGGTGTCTATCAGTTACCTTCTCTTGGCCAGAGGGAGGGAGGTCGATGGACGGGGGATGGGATGGGGGGAGGGATCCTCTCACCCATGTCTTGCCTATCAGTTACCTTCCCCTGGCCAGGGGGAGGGAGGTCGACAGACCGCCAGAGGGTTTGAGGGGGGACGGGGTCCGAGCTCGATAAAGATTTGAAATCCGTAATGGATTTGTGGGGGAATCGAACCCATCACCTTTTTGCTGATGCATTGAAACACCAACACTTTACCACTGAGCTATGGAGCACCCAGCTAAAAATAATCGAGAAGTTATATCTGAATACCTCACTATACTCCTACTGTGATTATTACTTTTAGTGTCATTTTACGAGGCAAAAACATGGAAAAGAACTAAAAGGATATTTATATACATGATATACTCACTTAATGCTTATGAGGTGAATAAAATAACGAATAAATAATGTCATGCTAATATAAGTCACGGCGCTGTGAGGGTTGTGGTGGTGGTCGGCGGGTCGCACCTATAGGCCACCCGAGAGCCTTCGCTTGACTGGCTAATAATGGACAACATATGTATTGCTTCCATGTATTTTGTTAATCAGTGCAATATATAGGTGAATATATAGTCACGAAGGTTAGGGTGCGGCAGAAAAGTTGTATAGCAGAGCCCAGGCAGAAGCCAGACCGGCGCGGCAGCCAGCCTCTGGTGGTGGCTCTGTGTTGATCACGTTGCACTGCCTTGTGGGAAACTGTACTAGTGTTGGTTGTACTGTGTCTTGTGGAGAGTAGGTGTGTGTGTGTGTGTGTGTGTGTGTGTGTGTGTGTGTGTGTGTGTGTGTGTGTGTGTGCTAATTGTGTGTGTGTGTGTGTGTGTGTGTGTGTGTGTGTACTAATTGTGTGTGTGTGTGCATGTGTGTGGACTAATTGTGCGTGTGTGTGCATGTGTGTGTGTGTGTGTGTGTGTGCGTGTGTGTGTACTAATTGTGTGCGTGCGTGTGTGTGTGTACTAATTGTGTGTGAATCTGTTCTGAGTACTAATTGTTCTGTTGTCTTTTTTTTCTAAACCTTTAGTCTTGCTTGCTTTCCTCCCTCTCCCTGCTTGCGTCCCTAGAAAGCAGGCAAGAAGGGAGAGGGAGGGAAGGAGGAAGTGGGAGAGACAGAAATAGGGAGAGAGGGAGGAAAAGATGTGAAGGAAAGAGAAAGAGAGAGAGAGAGAGAGAGAGAGAGAGAGAGAGAGAGAGAGAGAGAGAGAGAGAGAGAGAGAGAGAGAGAGAGAGAGAGAGAGAGAGATGCGTAACTTTAATTATGAGAAGAGATTGGAGCTAATTTACACTAGCTCAATCGAGAGACGCAGAGTAAGGGGCGATCTGATAGATGTTTTTAAGTGGATAAAGGGAGAGGTAGGAAAAGTTCTTACGACTAGTAGCCAGGGTAGAACAATAAGTAACGGATTCAAGCTGGAAAAAACGTATATTTAAAAAAGAAATAGGGAAAAACTGGTTCACAAATAGGGTGGTGAATGATTGGAATGGACTCAGTAGACAGGTAGTTAGTGCGGAGTCATTGGGGAGCTTTAAAGGGAGGCTAGATAAATTCATAGATGAGGATGAAAGGTGGATGTAGGTAGTGTTAAGTAACAGGAACTACCACGTGTAGGTCTCACGGCCTCTTGTAGCTTCCTTATTTTCTTATGTTATTATGTTCTAACTCACGACCCGATATACAGAGATCGCAATACTCTGAGTTAAATGCTTGTACAGTACAAAATGTACAGTAGGCCAACTACTTGTCGCTCATGTGTTCGGATCCGTCCTATAAACTATGTTATGTACAGTCATGAACCACAATCTCCAAGAAGAGGGACAGGTGTGGATTCCCACTGAAATCTATTGATATTTCAAAACACTAGCCTTATATAATACTGAATGATCAGCAAGCCATAAACTGAAATTAAGTACATATAGCTTAAAATAAATGAAAAAAATGGAAAGGAACATATGACAACTTTTTGAATTAGCTAACGATTCTCCCCGAATAAAATTCTGGCAACAGACCTGTATACAAAACATTGTACTATAAAATATATATAGCTCAGACTGCTGAACGATTGTAAAAACAATTTGTAACCATGATTTTGTTCAGATTTTCTTCTGTCAGGCGCTGTCTTCTGGCAGTCAACACATTTTTATAGACTGAGAAGCTCCTCTCTACATCCACATTGGCAACTGGGGCGAATTTCAGATCTGCTGTATCTGCTGGGTCCATTCCGTTAACCAAAATCTGTACATTTTTAACTCATTTATAATAATTAGACATAAATCAGAAGACTGAAATACCGCTGTCAGTCTGACCCACCAGTGGACAGACAGGACATTAAATTATCACTTGCAGAGATTGGATAAAAATGTTGTTATTTTGGCCATTTTAGGTAGTACATCTCTAGCAGAAATCATAATTTAGGTATTTTTTTGCAAAAAGCAGTTTTATGTGAAAAAAATATTTGTTACGTACTTCACATATTTTCCCGATCTCTGGATATTAGTATTAGTTTATTTACTTCTGTATTATATATTCATTAATTAATTAATTAATTTATTTATTTATTCATTATTATTTATAAATTTACTCCAGCGAACTATTATTTTCAGAAAGTGCCTCGTTACCCCCCAGAAACGGCTTAATTACCCACGCGGTGGTAATTACCCCCAGTTTGAGAACCACTGTCTTAGAGGAAAGACGCGCGCCGCTCCGTAGAGAGTAGTCGCGTGGTGGCGTGGTGGCGTGGGGGGGAGCTGTGGTGGCGTGGTAGTGTGTGGTTGTGGTAAGGGTGGCACTGGTGGCGTGGGGGGGAACTGTGACTGTGGTGTGGTAGCGTCTTGATCCTTACGACAGCCGAAGGAAGAGGTTGGAGGTAGATGACGTACATGCTGTACTCTGTTTGTAGTGGCTTGTGGCTTTGTCAGTAAACCAAGAAAGGAGTCAAGTGTTTCCTTCGCCTTTGTGTTGATTGACTACGTGAACTATACCAGCTCGCATCACTCTACACACCGAACTAGGCGCTGCAGAAGTAAGTCAAGCAGCAGCGGGTATTGTAGCACGTCCTGCACAGCCTCACCGAGACACTTGAAGTGTGTAGTGGGGTCAGGCAGGGCGTAACAGTATTTAGCTTTGTGTATTAGTATAAAGTAGGTTGTGTATTTTTGTATTAGTATTTGAGCTTTTCAGCTTTTGTAATATAAACTTCATGGTGGCGTATAATTAAGGAAATCCTTCCTTATTATCCTTTCTAGCGTTGGAGAATAGTATTCCAACTCTGTAAAGGGAGGCTGGCCTTCCTGTGTTCTTTATTAGCCAGGTTATAACTTTGTATAAGTTATTCCTCTGAATTTATCATTTCCTGCAAATTATCCATATAGAAGTTCTTCCCTAATTCTGGACAATCTGAACCTCTAAAATAGTCCTGTAATGTTTTATTTAATAAGAAAGGGCTTAAGGAAGAAACAAAAAGAACTGATTTAAACCTATACGTTGCTAGGGGGCTGTCCTCGTGATCTATATTTTCAGGCCATAGGAATAGAGTGAAATTTCTGTCTTCTTCCCTTAGACCTTATCTTATAAATGCTTTGGAGATATCAGCCACATAGGAATTTATCTGTTCTGAATTTTACTAGAACATCTCCTATATTAGACAAGAGATTAGGGCCGGTCTGAAGGCAGTCATTTAAGTTAGCATCTTCTTTAGTTTTGAAATTAAAATGGAATATTTTAACAACTATTATATCTGAGCGGTTGAAAGCTTACAAGTGTATATCAAATGAAGGCTATCAACACCATACAGGGAATCATTTAGTTAATCCAAACTACAAGGCTGCTCACTCATACAAACACTATATCGAGGATGTTGCGTGTGATCAAGAGTTAGGTCCCGCTTTATGAAAGAAGAAAGAAACACTTTGTGGGATACCTAGCCAGGTCAATGGCACACAAGCACACAAACAAAAGGTTCCAAGTCTTTCTTTAACAAGGTGCTTCCCTCTACAACCCTTACCGACCCCTCCACCAAGATTCATCCTAAATTTGTCACGGAAAAGTAAGTGATCTTCGGGAGTTTATGCACCGTTTACCCTCTCTACGTGGCTCCATCATACGGCCACATACAAGTCACTGTCAACAGGGCACCTTATGACACTACTCCTTGACCAAGACTGCCCTTTCAGGAATCCCCCTCAGAGTATCTCAACAGCAAGAAAGAGTAAAGAGAAGAGAGAAGATAAGATGAAGAAGTAACAAGCTCGAGGAACCCCTCCCCCCTAAACACACTGGTGTAGTAGCGGTAAGATGGTGCACTCCAATATCCCCTTGAAAGGTATACAGCCAACAAAGAAAATAGGGAAGATCATATAATATATATATATATATATATATATATATATATATATATATATATATATATATATATATATATATATATATATATATACTATATATATATACACGTATATATAAATATATATATATATACTCGTGATATATATATATATATACTATATATATATATATATATATATATATATATATATATATATATATATATATATATATTATACGTATACTAATTTTATGTCTTAGGCTAGTGTTTATATTTTGAAGGAAGATATTAATTAAGTAGCAGTAGTAGTTAATCACATTTGTTACGCGTTCTTTATATTTGTTAGAGGTCCAATCAGTGTTAGGATTATGGTGGAATGTAAAAACTGATGAACTAAGATTAAAGGCTCCAGGTTTTTCTGATGTAGTCCTAACAAAGAGAACACTCTTAAGTCAGGTCAGTCAACTATTTGACCCCCTGGCATAGTGAGCCCAATAACTATAAGTGGTAAATGTCTAATACAATAAGCCTGGGGAGAACATCTCGATTGGGAACACCACTCTTGATGGGAATATACAACAGAATGGGAGACTATAAAGTCTGAGTCAATAAAATAAATCAAAGTTCACATAAGTAGAAAAATAAATACTGATGGGTTTTCCTTATGGAGCAAATATGAAGACTACTAATTTAGTCTTCAAATTCATAAAACGGGAGAGTTCAGATCCTTTTAAGTTTTGGGCCAGAACAATACAAAAGCAGGAATTACCTGAGGAATATCAGCTCTTAGCCTCGGCCAGCCCCCATAGGAACAAATTTATCAAATCATTAGGTCTATACCTAGATAGTGAGGGTATAATTAGGTGTCGAGGAGGAATTTGGAATGCTGATCTTCCAAATAAAACCTGCCATCCCATGCTAATTCCCAAACGTCATTATCTTACTAAATTACTAGTGGATGAATCTCATGGGAACTCGTTACATGGCGGAATGGCTACAACATTAGCCTATCTCAGGAGGGAGTCTTGGATACCACAGGGTAGACGGCAGTCAAATATTACCTCAAACGTTGTATCAAATGCAAGAGATATGAAGGAAGACTAGTCACCTATCCCGGGCCCACTGAATCCCCCATGGATCGAGTACAACTATTAAAACCATTTGAGGTAGCTGGTGTCGACTATACTGGGGCAATAATAATTACAGGAGATAATGCTCCCCCCAAAAAAGTATATGTCTGCTTATTAACCTGCACCTCTACAAGGGCTGTTCATTTATAAATAGCTGATGATTTAAGTGCCGAAACCTTCATTCAAGTGTTCCGGCGGTTTGTGGCTCGGCGGTCGTGTCCTCGGCGATTGATTAGTGATAATGCTACTAACTTCGTAGGAGCCTCCCCCATATTGTTAAAAATATAAATCATCTATCAGTACAAAAATCTCTCGAGTTAAGGAAATGCTCATGGACCTTTACTACCCCTAGAGCTCCTTGGCAAAATGGTTTCACACGGAGAATGATTGGCATAGTTAAGTCTTGTCTTAGGAAAACTCTCCACAAGACAAAGATAGGTCTAGACTCTAGAAGAAGTGATGACCATAGTAACCGAAATTGAGACCCGTATTAATAACCGACCCTTAACATATTTAGATGATTCCTCAGTAAACATAGAAGCTCTTATTCCCGCACATTTAATTTATGGGAAAAGGTTTAACCCTTTCTTTTAATAGAAACAATTTAAGATATACAAGTCCTACAATAAATGACCCGGCTTAACATCTCCGGGAAGGTTATCACACCTTAACCCCTTGAGACCCAGAACGTAATTTCCACTGTAATTTAACCACCATTGGAGGATTTTTAGTTAATATAAGCAATGTTTTATAGATATTACCTGTTTAGTATCCTTGTTCACTAACTAATTTGGCTTATATAGTTACTTTTCGTAATGTTATGGTTCGACAACAGACGATTTTATATAGCAAAAAGGAAAGATCTGGGCGTGAAAAGGTTAAGTAAGATTTTAAGATCATGGGATAAACATTGGAGTACAGATTATTTACTGAGTCTGAGGGAAAAGTTTTATGGGGCTCAAAAGCCAGAAAATCAAAGTCCAAAATATATATATATATATATATAATATATATATATATATATATATATATAATATATATATATATATATATATATATATATATATATATATATATATATATATATATATATATATATAGTAATTTTTAAGGAAGAAATGCCTCGTTCTCAATGGCCTCTAGGAAAAATAGCAAAACTGCATACTGATGGAGAGGGGATTGTGAGGTCAGTGGAGTTATTAGTGATGGGACAACGATGTGTGCGGACGGTAAATAACTTGATTCCCCTAGACTAGAGTTAGCCGAAAAGGTAAGGGAGGACTCTAAGGCTGCGTCCTAGCAGACCACCTTAGGGGACTCCCGACCACGGAGATAGCTGCTTTAAAGTGCAAAACCACTTGGAGAAATATCATAAAAGGGGGTCAAATCACCTGAAGCAAACCTTCATTTTCGCCGTCCCCCAGTTGTGGAAATTATCCACCAAAGCCGTTCTTACTAATGGAGTAGAGTGGTGTTGGTGTGGTTCCCCCCTCCCCTTAGGTGAAGAGGAGGGGTGGGTATTCCACTAATGTATATAGTATTGTAGAATTGTGTATAAAATAAGATAAATACAAATTTAATATAGTGATATGATAAATCAATAATTTCAGTGGCATTAACTATAACCACAATTGATCAGAATGATAAGAGTAAAAATATAAGCTGTGGGGGAAAATATTGGAGCTCTCCACGTGTAGCAAAAACGACGTGTTTACAGGCTTTCACAAGATGGTGAGCAGTCAGTCACGCTCGGGATTCTAAACTATTAAGGTGTAGTCACGTTGACTAACCTCATGTCGGTTCTGACATGTGTACATAGTAGATAACCGATCAATCGGTTGTTGAAAAAGGACGTGGTACATCGCCACATAAACGAGTATCGTGCCCGGAATAATTTGTTCTGACGGTACCCTGGGAAATACTCCAGTCCCTCCAGCCATTCGCCACGTGCACCAACCAAGTCCCCTTGATTCAAACTAATGGATATGATCATAAAATCATCACCCACCACGTCCATATTTACCTTTTCCAGACTTCCATAGATTATGTTCATTTAAATACCTATTTATTTGGAGACCTTAATGCAAAACACAGATGCTTGGTAAATAGAGTATATGAAGTATATATCAAATACTGTTGGGAAAAGCTAGGGCCTACTTATGGATCAAGGTAAACTTTTACATCATGGACCTCATTTTCCTACTTTGGTCAGACATACCTCATCAACCACACCTGATATGAGTTTTTCCAATAAACATCATTACTTTAATATATACGTACATGAAACCAGGAGGGATAACCACTTCGGATCACCTGTCAATAATTTTTTTTGTATCTTCTAGTCCAATATATATATATACAATCCGAGCCAAAATTAAATATATATAAAGCTGATTGGGACCTTTTTAAGACAAAACTGGATACATCCATAAAATATGAAGATCTGGACCATAAAAACGTGTAGGACATAGCGAATAAAATAAACGAATGGATGGAGACCGTAAAAAATGCTGTCTGTGGCAATCCCTACTAGGACAACTACAAAAATACATCAACTTAAAAAGACGAAATAAGTTTAGCATATAAAAAACAAATATATTGAGTCGAAAGCACAGTCTGTTACGCATGGATGGACATTGCCACACTATAGGATGTACAAAAATATTAAAGAGCTCGTGAAGGATTTATGTAAAAGTGCATATGATAATGAGTGGAATGACAAGATAAAGAACATAATAAAGACTCATAAAGATTCTAAAGCTTTTTGGATTAACATCAATTGAAATGAAGTGATAACAGGAATACAAATTTTATAGTTGATGCAAATGGGAAATATATTATAGCAATAAGGACAAATGAGACCTAATGGAATCAACTTGGAGGGATGTTTTCAAAATAACGAAAGAAGAAGAACGAATGTTTGACCAGGACCATTCAGATCACATTGAATCATACATAAATGTAATGCACAACAGAGTTTCACCTCATGATACTACTTCAATGTTGCGACTAAACGGTGGCAATCACTTACTAAGAAAGATTAGCATTGAAGATATACAAAAACACATTAGGAAAAGTTAAAATAAAGCTCCTGGTTTTTCTAGAATATCCAAACCAATACTGCAAAACTGTTCCTCTAAAGCACTAACATAACTAAATAATTTATATAATGCATGTTTGTCAGCGGGCAACTTCCCTAATTGTTTTTAAATAGCATATTAGCATATATAAAATTCATCCCTGCAACCAATAAGTCACGAATAAGCCCAATAAATAATAGAATAGGCCAATCTCAATTTTAGAATTACCAGGTAAAATGTATGAAAGGATCATTATGAATAGACTGAATTCACATCTTGTACAGAATAATGTTTTATAGAATCGCCAGCATGGATTTAGATCTAATAAAGGAACAGACACTGCCTTGGCTCTAATATATGAAAAAATTGCAACTAGTATGGCCTCACGTCAGCAATGTGCTTTGGTTCTCAGAGAGGTTGCAAAGGCCTTTGATAAAGTGTGGCATAGTGTCCTTAAATATAAGATATTATCTCTTGCCTTACCACCACTTATTGAAAAACCCTTTCTGTTTTCTGGATAATCGTAAAGCGATTATAAACATATATGGAGAGTATAGTAATGAAATCAATTTGGAAAGTGTGTCCCTCAGGGAAGCTTTATCTCTCCGACTCTTTATACAATTTACACCAACACAATTTACACATTCCTACAGCAGGTCCAGGCTGCCTTGATATTTTTTTATGCTGACGACATATCGCAAGTAATCACGCATCACAGCAAGTCCAAGGACATGATGGAATTCAGAGTTCAGAGATGAATTGAGAGAATAAACAGATTTGAGAAATCATGGAAAATACAAACAAATCAAAATTAATTTACGATAATACCTATAGCTAATACAAGACAAAAAACATCATAGTCAATGGAACTAAATTGGAAAAAAGTAGAGATGGTAAGGTCTTGGGCCTAAAAATCTCTAGTGGAGGTATAACATCACACATTACAGAAAAAAAACCATAAATCAAATGCTATGCTGACAAAACTTACCGTTTCGAAATGTTAATTAACGCCTGAAATTAAAGTCAGATAAATATAAACTCTTATTGCTCCAGTTTTAGAATACCCTTAATTGTATACCTTTACAATTGTGTATTTTAAACTAAGATCGCAAGAAAAGTTAAAAATAATGACAATGGGGTATCATATATTAAAAACTAAAAGAGTTTGTACTGACCAGAGGACACTTATGTTAAGAAAATACATGAAAATCATGGCATGCATGGATGTAAACAAATCCATGTTACAAAGCAAAAAGGTTTGTACAAAAATACTGGTCTCAGCAATCAGGACAGCAATCATGGTTACCCGGTTTGTACAAGCAAATGATGAGTTGTACAAGCAAATGATGGTTGTACAACAAATGATGGTTGTACAAGCAAATATGGTTGTACAAGCAAATCATGGTTGTACAAGCAAATCATGGTTGTAAACAAATCATGGTTGTACAAGCAAATCATGGTTGTACAAGCAAATCATGGTTGTACAAGCAAATCATGGTTGTACAAGCAAATCATGGTTGTACAAGCAAATCATGGTTGTACAAGCAAATCATGGTTGTACAAGCAAATCATGGTTGTACAAGCAAATCATGGTTGTACAAGCAAATCATGGTTGGTTCCCTCGGTCAATATCAATACTTGAGGAAGAACTCTTTGGAGAAGAAAAAAACAGTAATGAAAAAATAAATAAATAATAATAGTAATAAAAATATATAATGATAATAATACTAACATTAAATTAATACAAATTTAAATGATTTTTTTTTTTTAATAAGTAAGAAAAAGAAATATGTATATTAGTATGTAAAACTTGTAAGCTTACGATGGGATTAGGGATGGACTTTTGATTCCATCATTAGAATTAAGGTTGATATAGAGTTGATAGTATCTGTGCAGTGTACGATATAATCATATAATATACTTATAAGTATCAATATACTGAATTATTAGTTTGGATTAAGGTTTAGTGTAAGTACAGTTTTATTCATTATAGGATTAAATAATGCTAGTTTGGATTAATATAAGTTATAAGATTATTGTAACGCGAGAAAATGGGTTAATCCTGTGACTCATGATTGATTAAAAGTTTACACTGAGTGGTGAGAGTAAAGTAATATATATATAGCCAGTTATTAAATAATAATAATTTGTCTTCACTCCTCAGTCCCAATTCATTTGGATATAAGTTTCCTGCCATGTGTATATAATCTAGTAGTCACTGGTGACGTCACGGGAAGAAGGTAAGAGAGAAGGTAGATAGCCGCTCTCTATCTCTTTCAACCCGACACCCGAGTGGAACGGTCGTGGGGAGGGAGTGTTTCCCCTGCAACCCTAATGAAGGTGTGTGAGTGACGGTGTATTTATAAGGATGTCTAGTGCATTGATTAGTTCATGACAGACTTGTAACCTATGATCAGGGGCTGGTACCTGGAACAGTGAGCAGAGCGGAGTGCGTGGTTGATACCCTGAATTGACCCACGTGTTTGATGGCGGCGATACTTGTGTGTTGCTGAGTGGAGCGGAGTTGGTGACCAGCTTGGACACCAGTATATAGAGCTAAGGCCCTATGGTAGCTCCTTTGTTTATTTATGTAGATAGGTATAGTAGCTAATAACTGAGTATAGGAACTGTTATGCCTGTGTTAAGCCCGGATGAGAAGTTAACTGTTTCGGGTATTATTATTTCGAGTGAGTTTTCGGTGAAACCATTGGGGCTGTGATGTGATTACTCATCGTGATGATTATAAAGCAACCCTATTAACGAGTCGTTCATTAAGTCCCAGTTATCCTCATATATTCTCTAAATCTTCAGATTCTTTTTTTCCCACTTATTGTGGGTGGTGGCAGCGTAATCGCCAGGTTTGTGGAGCCCTTCAAATTAACATCTAGCCAAAAGGGGGGCACTGCAAATTGGTGGCAGCTGGTTAGGGATCCATTGCAGGCTTCCCCTTACCCACGTGCTAACTAATTCCTTTTTATATTTCAAGTGCCCGTGCTCAGTGATCACATCCATGTACAGGGTAGCGTTAGTTGGTCATAGTCAGGTCCCTCAGACCGTGGAAGTAGAAGATCCTAACGTAACAGTAGATGTTTATAGACCGCCAGGAGGCAAGATTAGAACCTTTTTTTTCAGATGATAGATTGAACGGAGTTTTGCAGAAAGAATTATAGTTAGTTATCCTATGGTTAGGCAGTAATGATATCAAAGAAGTCAGTAAGGTGGGAGACATAGTGGGAGAGATTAGGAAGGTAGTAGAAGCCTTAAGGCCCCCATCCACGGTACAATTGGTCGTACGATCTGATCCGACAGACCTGATCCGATGGATTTCCTACCACCCACTAACGATCCGACCGCACCTCAAGACCAGTTCAGTTGGTGATAGAAACGGTGGAGAGCGGTTCCCATGCTGGGTCTATGCAACGAGGATCGAATTACTTTTGATGGAATCTGATACCACAACTGAGGAGCGTAAACATCATCCGCGTTCACACCAAATTTCATAGAGGCTATTATTTTACATACATTGCATACATTACAAAAATATTTTACATATATTACAGAGGCTATTCACAGAGATTATTTTCTTAATATATTTCCGGCACACACCTCTCATATAGTTTTTTTTTTTTTTTACTGTTTCAACATTAGCCTCACTGTCGCTCACTGTCCCGCTCCTCGAGTTTCTCTACCAATACTTCATAAGCTGCATTTCTCATAAATGTATCCATTTACTCTTTGCTTTTTATTTCCCACAAACATTCAGTTTCTATATAATTGGATGAATTCTGTCCAAAGTGCTGTTTCTTATCCCCCTATTTAGCCCTCACGTGGTCCGGCTCAACATTGTCCCGCCTCCTCGGAGCCTTTCCTCTGCACACATCACCTGTCATCATAATGCATCGGCGTTTTTCAGTAAATAAAAATCATACATTTACGTCTTTGCTTTTTAATTCCCCCAATTAGTCATATTCTGAGGATTGTCGTGGCTTTTAAAGACACATCTTAAAGTCCCACACTAGACCCAGTAAAACGTGCTCACGATCAGCACATTTTTCAAGATGCGAGGATTTGAAATTGGGAAAATGATCGTCGGTTTGAAACCAAGAGATAGGGATGAGGTAGTGTGGACACCCAAAATGCGACCCAGTCCACGATCCAATCGTTGGATTAAAGTTGTGATGAGTCTTTACGAACCAGAAGTGGAAAGAAGCCACAGGCTCTGACGATGTTGAGATAAGGAGGGATAAGGATCAAGAGACCATTCGTAGGCATGGTTGAGCTAGAAATATACGAAATAGCTGAAACGTAATGATCAAATTGACAATACAACTCAGATGGAAATTAAGCTTTACGCCAAGTATGCAGAGACTTAGCGCAGAGAGGCATTTAACAGGAGAGAAAGAGGTCTTATATAGAGGAAACGTTACGTTATACATCACAATACCCTAGTGCAGTCAGTTTTAAAGCCGGGTCACCCACTATAGTTATATGAAGAACTGTATGATCATGTCGAAGGATTTAACGCACTCGGCAGTGCAAGTTTGATTGCGTGGAGATACTAGATTTAAAACAACATGAATGTAAATAGCCATCATTGGAAGCAATTTTCAAACATGAGGATTGATTAATTTTCCCGGAGATGGACAAGGTCAAAAAAAAAAAAAACCTGTGAGAGACGATACCAGTCCAAATAGGGAGAGATAGGATATTTTACATGGAAGAACAAATGCCTGAGTAATTTGAAGATAGAGTGGAGACCAGAGACCATAGTCATCGGAAAAGAGAATATAGAGTACTCATGATCGGTCAACCAGAATGAAGCTTTTCAAGTAAAGCTGTTTCAGAGGACTTTCGAAGAAAGAGGATCCAGTCAGAGGGACTGTAGCCATCAGTCAGAAGTAAAAAAACGTGGAGCACAGATGAAGAATAACAGACGAAATTAACCAAGATTTGGAGAGTTAGGCTGAAAGACCCAAGATTAACTACATTTTAGATTGGAGAAGGAACTCAGGAGAATTGTCCCTAGGTAAAATGAAAACAACACAACTGTTCGAGAGATAAAGCCAAGTAGGAGCTTGATTTTTGCTGGAGACATGAGATTTTAGGAGAGTGGAGTTCGAGGGCAATGCATGGAGGAAAGTGTTCCGGTGAACTGCAGCTATCAATGATACCCCTCCCAATACTCTCCCATAGCCATCAAGGACTCACCGTCAGGAAGTTATTACGACACAGGAAGAGGAATATTACACTTATACAGAAGAAAAATGATAAGATAGACGTTTTCTCCTACTGTAGAAAACTTATGTCAAGTAACCAATACAAGGTTATTGCGAACTATTACAAGAGGCGTCCGAGTGTCCAGGAATGATACTAGGGGACTCGAACCGCTCCAAATGCCAGGACCATGACATGACACTCAAGTTTATAACACTAGCACCTAACCTTATACAGAAGAGCGCAGCCTTAAACTTACAACTTGAAATAAGAACCCACAGTAACATCCCTAGTTTGACAGACATAACTGGCAAGGAGTTGAGAATCTTAGGTCAAGTGAAAGTAAAAATAACCCTAGGAGCAGATAGAACAATAGAAGTGTTAATGTTAGTAGTGACAGACCAGTATTTATCCACCCAAGCCCTGGTAGGGATGAATATAATAGGACTAGAGGAAATGACTATAAATTACAAAGAAAAAAGGACATGTGGGCTAACCTAACTTACCCCTTGAATTTTGTTGAACGGCACCATAAGCGCAGTTAAGAGCATGGAGTGCAAAGATGAAGTGTCTAAATCAAGCCGTCATATAAGAATACAGCAAAGCGTGACCATAAGACAAGAAAGAACTCAATGGTTAGAATTACCAGTGGACGAGGTAGAGGGAACCCTTCTCGTGGTTGACCCTAGAAAAAGACAGATGCAAAATATAGCACCTATGTGTGTCCAGGTTACTAAAGAAAGGACCATCTTTCTACCAATAGTTAATAACAGTAATGGACAGTTGAAGTTACGTTCTGGTACACTTTTAGCCAGGTATGGACAGTAAACTCATAAGAAATTCAAGAGCAGCAGGTTACGGAAGGACCACGCTGTCTCACCACTAGAATGAGTAATGCTATGTTACCCAACAGTGATGCTAGCAAAGGTAGTGGTACTCGACAGGAACGAATACAGGTTATTCTGGAAAGGGGAGATTGGAAGCACCTAAGTGGACAGAAGAGACACCATCTTTTCGCCTTGATAAAGCAACACCATAAATTATTTATCTTAGATGAAGGAGAACTAGGCACCATGAAAACTGAACCAGCTCATATCCAGGTGTTAGATCCAAAACCGTGTAGAGGAGTCACATATAGGTATCCGGAGAAGCCAAGGAATTAATAGCTAAAATGTTGAGATAAATGGAAAAGAACGACATAATAGAACACTCCACAGCTGCGTGGTTAAGTCCTATAGTACTGGTTAACAAGCCGAATGTGGAAAAAAGGATGTGTCTGGATTATAGGAAAGTGAATCAACATTTAGCCACTGATATACACCCCTACCCAAATTGGAAGAGCTAGTAGAGTCTGTAGCTGGCTATGAATACTATGCCACCCTAGCTATAGAAGATGCATATTATCAAATACTGTTGGGTGAGAGTAGTAGAGATCTAACAATTTTTAGTGAAGGAATATCCTTATATAGGTTCAAAAGACTTCCCTTTGGATTGAATTGCAGTGCGGCAATTTTCTCTCGCAAGTTAGCCCAGGTTTTAACCCCTTTACTGAAAGATAACTGGTTTAAAAATTATCTGGATGACATCATCCTGATGGCACCCAGTTACGAGGTCTTGTTGGAGAGGATCGATAGGTTATTTGAACATCTGACTAAATTTGGAATCAAATTAAATTTGTCCAAATGTAAAAAGGGGCAATGAAAAGTTAGTTTTCTGGATATGTAGTACCAAGGAAGGTTACCAGCCCAACCCAGACAACAGAGAAGCCGTAGAGAAAATGAAACCCCCCACTATATCAAGGAAACCAGAAGATTTCTGGGAATGGTAGGTTTCTATAGGAAGTACATAGAAGAATTCGCTAAAATAGCTGTGCCGATCACAACTTTGACTATGAAAGAAAACCCATTAAAATGGTCAGAGGAAAGCCAGAAGGCATTTCAGATACAAAAAAATAAACTGAATAGTGCTCCCATCTTAACTTAGGCTAATATCAATAAACCTTTTGTGTTGGATACCGATGCTAGTCAAACCCATGTAGGAGCAGTACTAATGCAGTATAATGAACAGGGCAAAGCCCAGGTAATCTCTTACTTTTCCAAAAAATTAAAGCCAGTTGAAACGCGATACTCATCAACAGATAGGGAAGCCCTAGGGATAGTTTTAGTTTTAGCCTGCAGACAGTTTCATCATTTCCTTTGGGGAACCAAAGTTATCATCAGAACAGACCACCAACCGTTAGTGTCAGTGTTTAAACAACGAACAACATCACCTAGGATGAACAGGTGGATCTTAGAAATGAGAGACTATAGGTATCAAATAGAATATATAGCAGGGAGAAAAAACACTGTAGCCGACCAACTTAGTAGACCAGGAACAATCATTCGATGTCAAGTAGAAGAGAGATGGTTAGGAAAAACTAAAGAAGAAATCAAGGAAATGAAACGAGAGGATCTCAGATGGAGAGAAATGATAGAGTATCTAGAAGGAGGCAGAATACCCGGATCCAAATACCCCAGAAGTACTTTAGATCAATTTGTGATAGAAGAAGGAGTTTTATATTTAACTAAACAGCTATTAGATAACAGTGTACACTACTTATTAGTTTTGCCTAGTGAACTGAAGCAAGCGGCCTTGGAATTAATTCATAATAAGGTATCAGGTCATTTAGGGCAAAGGAAGTCAATAAGTAAAGTAGAGGGATATTTTTATTGGCCCAACTTGAAAACGGATGTGATAGAATATGTGAGGAACTGTTTAACCTGTCAACAGCATAAGGGTAGTCGTGGACTCCAACAACAATGGCAAGAATACCATCAGTAAGTAAACCTCTAGAGAGGATAAGCATAGACATAACCGACATGGGAACGGGAGCCCACGGATACCGCTATGTATTAACTATAATAGATCATTATAGTAGGTTTACTGTGTTTTATAAATTAAGAACTAGGATGACCGAGGAAGTATGTAAGCATTTCAGGGAATATATTAGTGTATTTGGAGCACCACATAAATTCTTGTTAGATAATGCTAAGGCATTTACGTCACAACAATTTAAAGAGTTGTGTGATTCATGTGAAATACAGTTAGGATACACCACGCCTTATCATCCACAAGGTAATAGTATCTCTGAAAGGATGCACCGAACAATGAAAATAATTCTCTCTAACCTGTGCAAGGAATATCCCACTAGATGGCCCAGTTATCTCTTAGAAACCCAAAGAGTGCTGAATAGTGCAGTGCATGAGACAATGGGTACCCAATCTTTCTATGCTTTCTTTTCCCGATACGCTCCAAGGTTGATTAGTGTGAAGTTACCACAAATTGATTTAGAGGAGGAAACAAAAGTGGCACACGAAATCATCAAGAGAACAAATTTGGAAAGAAAATGATAGAAAATGGCGGGAGAAAGCTAATGTGAGAAGGAAAAACGAAAGGTTGGAGAAAGACGAATTGGCGTGGGTGAAAAGAGAACGCTTTGAAACGGGCACCAACAGAAAACCCTCGGTTAAGTGGTTGGGACCGTACAAAATAGTGAAAGTATTGAGAGATGGTGGTGCATATGTGTTAGAAAATATTTTTGATGGTGTACGTGTACAGAGAGCGGCCGAACAAATTAAACAATATATAGGACAGGATGGCTGGCTGTTGGAGCCAGCAGGAGTAGTAATAGTTGGGGAGGAACTTGAACAACCACCACCTAGAGTGAGGAGGCAGTGAGGAGATATGTAGAGGAATGTTAATGACAGATGGTAAGAAGTCATCTCAAGTGAGAAAGATATATTTCGATGAAAGTCCCCTAGACCAACTTGTAAAGGTTAGGAGAATGGTTACCTTAGAGGGTGTACATAAATTACACTATACACTAGACCAACAAAGGATATCGTCAGACCCGAGGAGTGTACTTGTGGAGGAGTGTATGCCTAAATACGGAGGTGAGCCTTATCCAAGTTACGGATAGGGTATGGAGAAAATCCAGTCGTGATTTCTCCCTACGTGCCTATGCCTAGGTTTAGTGGGGTACAGGAACAACCATTACAGACTAGGGGGATGAGTCCAGTTGCGACTCTATATGGCTTCGGCCTAAGTAAAAAGGAGATGAAGTGAGAAGGTGGAGTAAGGTCATTACATTGATTATGTATCCCCAAACTGGCTAAATCTGCTCTTGATGAGGGAAGTGAAGAAATTAAGAATGCAATAACACTTAATTATTCTTTTTGTAAAGTTTATTTGAGAATTGTAACGTCCAACTTATATATTTTGTTTTGGGTGGATAGAAAACCCATATGTGAATTTAAAAGGAGAGGAGTCATGATATGTTACTATTTTCTTGTTGTACTTAGGTAAATATCTGGTAGGATGTGTGATGAAGGACTGAGGAACAAGAACATATTTTGAGGGGGGAAGAAGCCATGTAACGCGAGAAAATGGGTTAATCCTGTGACTCACGATTGACGAAAAGTTTACACTGAGTGGTGAGGGTAAAGTAATATATATATATATATATATATATATATATATATATATATATATATATATATATATATATATATATAGCCAGTTATTAAATAATAATAATTTTTCTTCACTCCTCAGTCCCAATTCATTTGGATATAGGTTTCCTGCCATATGTTTATGGTCTAGTAGTCATTGGTGACGTCACGGGAAGAAGGTACGAGAGAAGGTAGACAGTTGCTCTCTATCTCTTTCAACCCGACACCCGAGTGGAACGGTCGTGGGGAGGGAGTGTTTCCCCTGCAACCCTAATGAAGGTATGTGAGTGACGGTGTACCGATAAGGATGTCTAGTGCATTGATTAGTTCATGACAGACTTGTAACCTATGATATGTTATCAGGGTCTGGTGCCTGGAACAGTGAGCAGAGCGGAGTGCGTGGTTCATACCCTGAATTGACCCACGTGTTTGATGGCGGCGATACTTGTGTGTTGCTGAGTGGAACGGAGTTGGTGACCAGCTTGGACACCAGTATATAGAGCTAAGGCCCTATGGTAGCTCCGTTGTTTATTTATGTAGATAGGTATAGTAGCTAATAACTGAGTATAGGAACTGTTATGCCTGTGTTAAGCCCGGATGAGAAGTTAGTCGTTTCGGGTATTATTATTTCGAGTGAGTTTTCGGTGAAACCATTGGAGCTGTGATGTGATTACTGATCGTGATGATTATAAAGCAACCCTATTAACGAGTCGTTCATTAGGTTCCATTTATCGTCATATATTCTCTAAATCTTTAGATTCTTTTTTTCCCACTTATTGTGGGTGGTGGCAGCGTAATCGCCAGGTTTGTGGAGCCCTGCAAATTAACATCTAGCCAAAAGGGGGGCACTACATTATGAACAACCTTAGCTTGGATTAAGGTCTAGACACGTATTGGATTAAATTATAAGTTTGTATGACTGCAAATAAGGCTCCTATGGGACCCCTATTTTTGTTCTTTGTTCTTAATGTGATTTCATGGCGATTATCACCTTAAAAAATATTCCGTTGAAATTAGTAAAACAAAATTGTTGATATTATTGATGTTTCCAATAATGTCATTGTTATTATTTATATTAATCATATTACATATATTACTACTGACATAATTATGGAAAGATGGTCTTTGTCAGTAAATGGAATGGTGATTGTTATAGAGGTGAGGGTGTTGAGAGTACTATTGTTACTATCATCATTCTATTTGGGTTGTTACGTGGCTATTATTGTGTTATTATATTCGGGTTGTCGAGTGTCTTGATTATTTTGCCTGGGGTTGTAGTGTATAAGAAAAATGAGTTTTTGTCAACATTTCTGATCCATAGGTATCATTACCTATAACTAAGGGCCTTCTTATAAATATTTATTAACTCTAAATTCAGGCGAAGATACGTATTATTAATCATTTGAATTAGCAGCGTGATATAGTGATATATATATAGCCAGGCAGGATAGTTTCTCTTTGGCAAACGAGGTTGAAGGCACTCGAACATTCTCCTTTATTGAGCTTTTTATGCACGGTTTCTTTTTGCCGTACACTTTTCTTGTATTCTTCTGATATGTTATTCAGAAGTTGTCCTATTGATTGCGACGTTTCGGAACTAACTTGTTCCATCTTCAGGCTGGATCTGAAGTGTGAATCGCAATCGCAATATAATAGAATAGTGGGGGGAAAGATAGAGAAAAGTATAAGAAAAATAGTAGAGAAAAATGAAAGACGAGTATACAATACGTGGGATTCCACGTACTGTATTATTACATTTACGTACTGTATTATTACATTTACGTACTGTATTATGTTATTGTATAATTGTACGGCAAAAAGAAACCGTGCATATAAAGCTCAATAAAGGAAAATGTTCGAGTGCCTTCAACCTCGTTTGCCAAAGAGAAAATATCCTGCTTGGCTACACTATTTTATATATATATATATATATATATATATATATATATATATATATATATATATATATATATATATATATATATATATATATTATATATATAATATATATATATATATATATATGGCCCTGAAAAATTATAATTTAATTATACATCCTGAAGTTTACTAGACTACCACCTGCTATATACCTCTATATAATAATGGGCAGGTGGCCAAATATCTTAGAAATGTTTTTTTTTTCGAAGAGCATGTCCATCATCGTAAGTTTCCTAAACAATACCCAAAACGATGATGTGTTATTTAAACAAATACAGAAAGAGCGTCAAGGGATTATAAAGTCGATACAAAGACTTTTCAATGTAGCCCTCTGTGATAAAATTATATTTGAAACTTTGTTTGCACCAACAAGAAAATATGTTAAATCCTAAATTTACGCATACTACACACATGAAGTGGCAACGTCATTCTTTGTGTCGCTGTGGAAAGAATATTTATTGGCCAATAGGAATGCCGACTGAGTTGATGGGATTATTTTCTCCTCGCTTGAAGAAGAGTCCCAAAATTTGTCTTGAACGAGGATAGGAATCTCTGACTGTTGAGGGTCCGCAAGCAGATAGGTCATCTAAAAAAGAAAGCATTATTAGCATATCTACATATTTAAATTTCCTTCTGACATCATCAACATATCTAGCAGGAACATAATCATGATTAGTATTCGTTTTATTATTTGTCCCAATGTTTTTTTCTGCATATATTATAATTGTTACAAATTGTCTTCATTTACAAATTTTCATCTCAAATTATCATAATTTTAATCATTATAGTCGTTGTTGTTATTGCCATAATTATCATAATCGTAGTTTTAACAATATATTATCTTTATTATTAATATATTATCACTCATACTATTATCATTTCTATTATTCTATAATTTGTATTATTTGTTGTTATTGATATCAATTATTATCTTATATTTCATATCAATAACATTATTGTTATTATCATTATTAATTTTTTTTTTATTACTATTGTTGCTTTTATTATAATCATTTTTGTTATTGATAGTAGTAGTAATAGTAGTAGTGGTAGTTATAGTAGTCGTTGTAGTAGTAAAAATAGTAATAGCAGTAGTAGTATTAGCAATACAATAGTTATTATCTTTACAATCATTTACGAATAGACCTAAAAGCGCTGGTTCTGTCTATCTGCCTACCTGTCATCAGTGAGTTTGATCCCATTCAAATCAAACTTTGGAATATAATGTACATTATACAATGCAGAATGTTCGTTAAATCTGTTCAATAATGTAGAAGCCCTGAAAATTCTGACACTTTCAAATTTATGAGTGAAACCGATATGAAAACTAACTGTGGGTCTGGCAAAAAAGTACGAATCCCTCGGAGAGACGCCCTTCTCGCACCACCACACGTCACGAAAATGAAGAATTCCAAAGCTCTTCATACTGCGGCATTGCTACATACATGTATGGTGTGTATTTCATTTACCACTACTACCATCAACGCTCTAACTGGCATAACTATTACTACTGTACGTAATAAACACTACTATTGCTATCATCACTTCTACTGTCATCATCACCAATACTCTCATCGTCTTCCACTACGGCTAGCATCACCATTGATGTCATCACAGCAATTAATGTTATCACCACTATTGATATCATCACCACTGCA
>JACEEZ010021522.1:57500-62500 GCA_016584305.1 Chionoecetes opilio | reverse complement strand
AGAGTGGTATTAGTAGAAGTTGTACGGGTAGTAGTAGGAGTAGCAGTAGTAGTAGTAGTAGCAGTTGTAGTAGTAGTAGTAGTAGTAGTAGTAGTAGTAGTAGTAGTAGTAGTAGTAGTAGTAGTAGTATTATGAGTAGTATAAGTAGATGGATGAGTATTAGGGTTAGTAGTAGCAGTAGTAGTAATAGTAGTAGTAGTATAGTAGTAGAAGAAGTATAAGTACAAAAAGTATTTGGAGTAGTAGTAGAAGCAGCAATGCGAGTAATAGTGGTAGCAGTATTTTTGTGAAAATTCATACGAAAATCAAACTGACATTTGAAAACAAGATTTCCAAACATGTTCCAGCAGGTGTAAGTCCAGGCTCATGCTGTTTGCAGCTCTCTTTGGTTAGAAATCAAGCCTTACGTACCTCTAGGTGGCGGGTGACCAATGACACGAACTCGAAATCATGGTCATCTTCACCGAAAGGGTTGATGAGGGACTCAGCAACCTTCAGCCAACCGATGTAGAAGAAAAATTGCAGAAGAGAAAATACAGGCACGTAAAGGTCGATGATATTGTTTGGATAGTTCTGCAGAGGGTCAAGAAACTGCTCTCCTACAACCGAGAATAGGAAGAAGGAGTACACTGCGATCGTTACCACCTGTCAGGAGTAAATGATGCTTTGGATATATTACATGAAAATTATCTTGTTAATAGGCTCATGAAAATATACAAAGAATCATTATAATGATGAAAATAAGTCATATGAATTATAAGGTTAGTGATAAAAATATATTATAAGACTTCTTTCCTCTACCAATTGCCTCAAGAAACCACAAAAACTAGCAAAGTATTACACATTTCCTAATCTTCAGTTTGTTTAGTATATCTGCCAGTTCCATTTCCGCATCTGTTTATTTTCTTCGAGGAAACCTTATTGCTTGCCCTCTTCCAATTGTCAAAACTTAAGGCACGATTGATCAACAATCGCTGACATGCACGAATCACATGGGAGTCACCTGCTTAATTAACCTTTCGACCTAGTTATATCTTGCATAAATAACCCGCTGAGCTGTAGTATTAATATCTAGACTGCATACCGTATAATTAGTCTTTGGTCAAAGGCCGTTGTGTACGGTAGTTGGTTTGTTGTGGGTATCAATCAATCAATCAGTGGAGGCATACGCCGGGAAATTTTGAATTTTGACGAGGCGTCGCCTCGCCCACCCCACGATGCCATTTCCGGGGGTCACCATGCGCGAGTCCCAATGCAGTCTCCCTTTCCAAACCAAGCAATTTTCGGCAAGAAACATCAACTAGTCCCATCCACGAGCCTTATTGGCAAAGGTGGGCATCGCAATTTTTTTTCCAATTCCGCAATCGCAATTCCGCAATTCCGACCTGCACCAGTCCGCAATCGCAATTCCGCAATTTTTTTGCAGATAGGCCTTTTCGCAATCGCAATCCCGCAATTCCGCTGTTTTTTTTCAGATAGGCCTTTTCGCAATCGCAATTCCGTAATTCCGCAAACTAATTTTGACACCTACAATTAAAACAAAACATCTACAATAAAAAAGAAAATGTCTCTAGACTCTTAAACATCTCTAGACTCTTAAACACCTACAATAAAAAAAAAAGGTCTGTAGACTCTTTATTAGTGTTTAATACTTCTGTATTCCTATTCTGTTTCTGTCTATACTTGTTACTTGTCCTTCACAATTAAGTCTTTGTCTCTTTTTGTGTTTGTCTTTACTTTTACACTTCACAGTCTACTGGCTAGTAATCACTAATCCTCCTACTCCTACCCCGCACTTTAAAGGTGGTGACCGTCACAATCATTGCGATTGCGTTTCAAAATGTTGACGGTCCGCAACCCGCAATTCCGCAATTTTTTCAGGCATCAGCAATTGTGCAATTCTGCAACCGAATTACCCATTCCGCAAGCTGCGAATTGCGGAATTGCGGACTAAAATTTCGGAATGCCCATATTTGCTTATTAGTGCCCCATTGACCTCCTCCACGCCAGATTGCCTCATACGGATATAACCCAGTGGGAAGGATCGGATTCAAGGTAGCATGCTACATGCCCATATAGCCGAAGTTGGCCCTGACTGACTATATGGGTAATATAAATCGATTCAGTCTCACGGCGCAATCGTATAAAACCACGCTTTGACCTCGGGTGCTCCCCAGTACACTCCTTGGTAGCCTGGAGAGTTTCACGTTTGAAAGTATCACACAGATATACAGGCTACCCGAGGGCACCGATCTCATTGAACCTATTGTAGACTGCAACTGCATACTAATGGGCGCATGTCAAATCCATCGGCTTCTCAAGAGGGAACCCAATATGATTACCTCTTAAGATTTATCTGAAATTGACATGCATCTTAAGTGCAGCAACAAGAAGTTTATGGTCAGTTGCAAAGAACTCAGCACCCCGGTATACCCTGCAGTTCTGGAGGATCCTCCAACGAGTACTAACGACGATGTGGTCGATCTCCTTAGCTACATCTCCGGCATTACTATACCATGTCCAGCAGTGCAGGACTGGTCTCTGATACCACGAACCTGCAACCTTCTACAACAAGCGAACTTGAGAAGGAGAGAGCTGTTAATGGTCTTGGTACCAGAGCCATGATGACCAACATATAATTCATAGGCTGCTCTCACAGTGCTTGCAGTAGCATTGAAATCGCCGAAAACAATGAGTGTGTCCCGAGGAGGACACTGGTCTAATACATAGCCGAGTTTTGCGTAGAACATCTCCTTCTCTTCAGTTAAACAAGTCTTAGTAGGAGTGTTCACTACAACATATATATATTATACATACACATATACATACATTTATTATGCGCAGACTTTGTAACAAAGTATGGAGCACAGCTCCTGTACAAAATATACAGCGTAATATATTCCCTTGAGTATCACATAACATTGTCTACAAAAGCTAAATACAGACTTGACAAATAATCCTACTTTATGTTGTGTTTTGTATTTATCGTCTTTAAATAATTGCTCCATCTTAGGCCTGCTGGTATTATTTTTATAATACTCTCATAGATAACAGTAGAACTGGATGTGACACTCCGCAACTACGCGCGCTGGACGCTGCAGTACTGGCCCCATGGCTAGTCTGCTGGCCCATTCACTTGCTGAATATGACTATCATATAAACTGGTTTATCAGTATATATGATATACTGTTATTTTTGTAAGTGTTTGTTCTATAATATTATCAAATAAAAAACAATAAAACACGCTAAAGAAATGCCATTACGAGACTCCGAAGAAATATGCATGAACTTAATATTTACTTCAACTCTTCGCCATTTAAAACCTTGCGGGCCAACTTTTATCTTGGAGGGTGTCAATGGAAGCGCAATTATATTAGCTTTCCATTGATGTATTTCGTTTTCTGATAAATGAATTAGAACCATGCATAAAGTAGCGTTAACTAAATGAATAAAATCATCAATCGGGTAATTTTCCCGATTGATGAGGTTATTTATTTACTTATATATTTCGTTTTCTGCTAAATGAATTAGCACCATGTATAAATTAGCGTTAACTAAATAAATAACCTCATCAATCGGGGAAATTACGTGATTGATGATTTTTTAAATTTATTTAACGCTAATTTATGCATGGTTTTCATTCATTTATCAGAAAACTAAATATAACAATGGAAAGCTAATAAAATTGCGCTGCTATTGATACCCTTCATCATAAAGGTTGACCCGCAAAGTTTTAAATTGCGAAGAGTTGAAGTAAATATTATTTCCATGCATATTTCCTTGGAGTCTCGTAATGGCATTTCTTTAGTGTGTTTTACTGTTTTTTATTTGATAATATTATAGAACAAACATTTACGAAGATAACAGTATATCATATATACTGATAAACCAGTCTATATGATAGTCATATGCAGCAAGTGAATGGGCCAGCAGACTGGCCATGGGGTCAGTACTGCAGTGTGTACCGCGCGTTGCGGCGGAGTGTCACATCCAGTTCTACTGTTATCTATGCTCAGGTATATAACGATACCTCAAATCGGAAATATCTTGGTTTAATTTAAGTAAGTAAGACATGAAACTCGTCTCCTGCAATGTTATCATTGCATATATTACAAAACCTTTTCTCTCTCGGGGTTCTGGTAAACTGGAGTGTTAGAAAGTGTAATCTGTGATTATTAGTCCTTGAATTAAAATGACTGATCCTGTATTGTGTTGGTAAGCTTACCAAATAACTTTGAAAATAAAATCTGTGTAAGAAACAAATGTACTACATGAAGATTTACTATTTGAATATGAAAGCCACTCGGTGATTCACTAATCCTTAACATTTCTTTCCAAAGCAAGCTTCAACCAAAGAGGATTGTGTGCTTCTTGATTTAACCGTATCTCAGACGTATTCGAATTGTTCAACAATATTTTTATATATTTCAACTACGGTGATTGGAAGTTATTTTCGTTATGCAATTTAAATAGACATTGATATATTAAACAAAAAAGTTTATCTTGTTTAACAGAGATAATTTTTGATCAATACCTTACCATTCTACTTTTTACATAAGTACTGATAAGATATTTACCCATAATGCCTTCCCATATGCCATTGCATTACATATAGTCTTGCGTACATTAGGTATATGTATGCTTTAGAAATGTAACATGTACAGTTTCTCTGTCGCTAATGGGTATGTAACCCAAAATTTTGCAACCATGTGAAATAACAGGCAATGCCATCGCACCATATAATTATAATTGCAAATCAATAGGAATATCAACTTTTCTACACTTTGCGACTAAGCTGTATATTGCTCTCTAATCTTTCCTTGCTGACAAAGCTGTTCCTGAAATGTTTTGAAGCTTCCATTGTAACTCATGTTAACACCTAAGTATTTATAATCTTATTTATTTTTGTATATTGTTTTACTGCATATTAATTTGTTTCTATTCATTTATACATTTTTCGTTACATCAGGCAGGGCACCGGACAACTGAAGCAGTATAAG
>JACEEZ010021522.1:45000-52500 GCA_016584305.1 Chionoecetes opilio | reverse complement strand
GCCCAACTGTGGGAAGTGGGGGGTGAAGCGGGGTTTTGGACATTTTTTTAAAAGGGGTAATGGGGAGGGAAAGACGTTTGGGGTTTGTTTCAGGGGGGTTTGCCAAAACCCCGGGTTGAAGGGAGAAAAAAAACCCCCCACAATTTTCCGTTGGGGGGGAAGCAGGGAGAAAATTGCTGGGGGACCCCAAAATAAAAAAAGGGTGAAAAGGATTGTTTTTCAACAAAACCAAAGAGTGAAGGGGGGGGGGAGGAAAAAGGGGGCTTGGGTGGGGGATTCCCCGGCAGTAGTGGGGGGTTGGGGTTTTTCAACGGGAAAAAATATGAAGGCTGGGGGCCCCGGGAGGGGGGAAAATGTCGGGGAGGGCCTCGATAAAAAAAGGAAATGTAAGGCGGGAGAATACCAGGCGGGGCCCAAAGGGGCGGATTGGGGAGGCCCCGGTAACCGGCAAGGGTGGGCCCCCAAGGGGGGTTGGGGGGGGGTCGGGGTCCCCATGGGGTTGGGGTTTTAGCGTGAGGGGGTTTCAGGTTGGGGTTGCTTTCTGGAGCCTGGTGAGGGTGCAAAGAGAGGGTTCGGAGGGGGATTCAATTCGGGCCCCCCCCTTGGGAAATTTAAAAAGGACACGGAGGGCCAAAAGGGGGGGGGGGCCCACAGACGAAAAGAACATGGGGCCAAAAAGAGGGGGGTTGATGGGGACGCCCTTTTGGGGCGGGGGGGGCCCCCGGGGAAGGAAAAAAAGAGCTTTGGGGTGCTTTGACACTTTTTTCGAACATAGGGGACCTTTTGTAAAGGGCAGTTTCATCGACCCAAAAACCAAGGTAATTGGGGTGGGCGTCTGTAGGGGGTGCCCCCGGCGGTGGCGGAGGGGTGGGGGTTTTCCAAAGGTTTTTGGAGTTTGCCGGGGGGTTTGCCCCGGGGTTGGCTTTTTTGGGGGGGGAAAGCTAAGTGTGCTCTGTTTAAGGGGACCTGGAAAAAAAAGGGGCCAAGTCGTCAGCGCGAGGCTGCCCCCTCATGGGGGGGAAAGGGCCCCTTCCATGGGGGGTTTTAAGGAAAAGGGCTGGGCATCCAGGGGCCCTAGGGGGGGGGGGGTGGGGAACCTTTTGAAAAAAACCCCCGGCGCGTTTGGAGAAGCGAACCTTTTAAAAGAAAGGGGGCCCCCCCCCCTTTGAGGCAAAAAAGTCCAGGACAGGGGGCATTTTAAGGGGCCTTTCCCTGGGGGAAAAATTAACAACCTGAGGAAAAGCAGGACCAAAGAAAACGGCACTTTTGCCCCGTCCCCTTTGGGGTTTCAAAAAGGGGGGGTTTACTCCCCAACTCCCCCAAAAAAAAGAACCAGGGCCCCCAGGACTTAGGGGGCCTGAGTAAAAAAGGGATGGCTCGGCCCATTTTTTGGGCAAAAGGTTTAGGTATTTTTCCAGGAGAGGAAACGCCCATGGCGGGGGGTTGGGTTTGAAGGGGAGGCCTTCCCTTTAGGGGGGGGGGGGGAGGTGAAGGAAAGAGGGGTTGCTTGGCGTATGGGAGCTTTTTTGGGCCGGTTATCCGGGAGCGGTCCTCCGTGGTAAGGGGCATCAACTCATTTTTGGCGGGCCTTTTGGGGCCCGTCGGGAACCAGAAAAATTTTTGTTCCGGGGTTCTCAGAAGGAAGAGGGCGGGGGAAAGTGGGGCACGGGGGGGGGGATTTTCGGTTTCCCCAGCTGGAGCGGGATATGGGCAGGGGAGGAGGACCAAAGGAGATATGGCCCAACGCGTCTCCACTACATCTGAGGGGTTTTGGGGGAAGAGATCCCCTGGCCCCTGGGGGAGAGCAGGGCTGCGGAGGCGGGTCTTAGCCTGTGCATGGGGAACAACGCTTTTGGGGTACTGCGGGTGGAAGGGGAAAAGGGGGGCGACGGAACTGTTTGCGAGCGGCATTAAAACCCGGGGGTTGTTTTTTAACAACCTGGGGCAGAGACCAAAGGTTCCTTATAAGCGGGCAAAAAGGGTTTCTGCGGAATGGAAAGGGGGTGTTGAAGGTGATGTAAAGAGCCCCGTCTGCTTGAGCTCAAGGTTTGGGTGTGGAGCTGTTGGGAAAAAGATCCTCAGATGAGCTCAAAAAAAATTCCCATTTTTGGGGATCCCATATGAAAGCGGGGGTGTTTTCGTGGGTTGGGGGCAAGAGCTACATGGATTCCACCACCCCCCGAAGTGATCACTGGGGAGGAGGGGATGAACGCCCCTGAAACCTGGGGCTAGGCAGGGGGGGTACAAAAGGCGAGGAAAACTGCCTTCGTGAAATTTTGTGGGGATAGAACATCGTTTTAGAATTTGACCTGGTCAAACATGCAGCATCCCTGTAGGTGGCGGCCGGCCCTTTTTCTGGGGAACGAGAGGCAGCATGGGGGTGGCTTAAGGTCACCCTAGAACCAACGGCTCGTTACAGCAAGAGCAAAAAGGGCAGAAAGGGCCAAAATAGCCGTGGAGGTGCGGTCAAATTTTATATGTAAAAGGGGGAATTGGGGGATGGAGGGTAACTGCAAGGGGTTCCACCCCCCCACCGCAGTGGATGGGGTTTTCAAGCTAGGGAACGAAGGGATGTTTTGGGAAAGATATTAGCCTGGGAGGTACCGGGATACGAGGGGTAGAAAAAAAGCGAGGCCCCGGGGGCTTGAGGTTTGAACGTTGTGGCAGCAGTGTCTCCCGAGTAGAAAATCTATTATCCCGGTGGGCTGCCTCGATGAGGGGGGCGAACGGGTCTGAGGGCCGTTAACGTTCCAGTGGCAGATTGTAGACAGCAAAAGAGGGGGTCGAAAGGGAGTTCTGGGGTTTTCTATGGCCTGGTCGGAGGGGGAATGGATGGCATGGGTGGTTGGGGGTGGAAGTAAAGAGGGTTTGGATGGAGGTGGTGGGGGTTGCTCTACATTTTCAAAGATTTGTCTGTGATCTTGCTATTGTGCTTCAGGGCCCTGAGTATCGAGGTGAAGCCCGGAAGTTTTGTGATATGTTGGCAATTGAAGTGTCAGTTCCCCTGGCGAAAGTGCGCTGATGTCCCCGTGACCCCATTGTTCCTGGGGGAATTGGGAGGTTTTGTGGTTGGGTGGAGGCGGGGGAGCAGAACGGTGAAGCTGGGTGGGGGGGGGGGGGGGGGGAAAAAAAATGCTGAGGGCTGAGGGGGGGGAATGGGTGCAGTAAGGGGGAATCCTCCTGGGGTTAGTTGCTAGGGGGCGCGGTAGTTCTGGGGGGCGTTGCTTGCCCCCAAAAATGCCCGGGGGAGCAGGGAGTTGTGGTCCCCTTGACCCCTACCCCAAATCGCCTGCTGTTCCCTGCCCCGGTTTACACGACGAGGCGTACAGACCTGGGTTCCCGGCAGGTGAGCCTGGCCACAGTTGGGCATCTTGTGTTACCTCTTTTTTTGGGCCTTTTACTTCTCCAAAACGATCGTCGGATAGGGCCACTGCAATGCCGCAGTCGGAGGACGCGTGCAGCTGGCCTATGGTGCCCGAAGCGTTGGGCCCGAAAAAAAGCGCAGGGTCGGGTGGTTTTGGGGAAGAAAAAGACCCCCAATTAGGAAATCGGGAACTCGAAATTTCCAGGGGGCGTGGCAGTTTTAACCACTTTTTTGATAATAAGTGGGCTACTGTAAAAAAAAATATGGGTTATTTCCCCTGCACTTAAAACACAAAAAAATATAAAATTAAGAACGATTTTTTTTCTATATTATATTGATGAAGCCTGTTCTGTAAACTTGATAAACCAAATAACCAAGGAGTTTTAAAATTAAAAAGGCGAGGGAAATGCTACTCTATGAAATTTATAAATCAATAACGAATGTTTAGAAGTTATCTTTCCTAGGCATCAAATTTTCCTGGTTTTTATTGTTATCGCAGATAGAAACTGGAAGTGCAATGGTCGACGCGTGAATCAAGATTTGATTCAATGGGGGCCCCCCACAATTCCCCCCCCACCCCCCCGCCCCCCGGCGTTCGCCTCCCCAATTAAACCCACTTGTCGCAAAAGAAGCCATTTTTGGCATTCTTTTTTTTGTTTTTTTTCCCAAGGGATTTCTTATTTTTTGACAAGCGTTTTCCCGACCGCGTACTGTCTTAGAAAACATTTTGAAACGCCCCCAATTTTACATGCCCCAATTACTTAAAAAATTATTAGTTTGCTACTCGAGGGGATAATTTCATTAAAATTTCTATTAAGAAATTCCATCGTAATGCATGTCATCCATATAATAGTAGAACAACAGAAGAAAATATATTTTTTGGTATTCAATGCGGTGCATCAATGTTTATCGCGAAATTAATTTTGAAAAATATTATCGCGGGGGTCAAAACACAGTAGACCAACCTTTTAGTTAAAAAAATGCCAGCGCCACTGGCATTTCCGATTTTTAGATCATTGGGAAATTTCCGAGATCGTGTGAGGAGGAGGGGACCCTGAAGTGACCAGAACCTGAGGGTGGGGTCCTTTAAAAGGGGATGAACGAAAACGATCACTTCCTCTCCTGCGGAAGGCGCTGAGGAGGCTGTGGGCTCCTGATGGATAGCCCATAAACTACCCCTTTTCGGTCTTGGTCTGGGGGTCCAGTTTCATGATCTTGATGGTGGCTGAGGAATTCAAGGCAATGTCGTCCAAGGTGAGGAAAGTTTTCTCGTCTTTGGGAAGTAGGACCGAGATGTCGTCTTTGCCTATAATGTTCCTCATGTTCAATTCGGGGTAGAGATCCTCGAGGGCAGCGACCGCTTCGTAACTGTTGTCAATGCCCTCCTGGATAGGAACTCTGAAGGCGGGAAAGCTGGCCTGGAGAGGGGGAGGACGCGACACTCCGACAGCTGGCCTGGGGACGGTGCGATGGGGTTGAGGGTTGCGTAGATCGGGGTTGGTCTCGTTTCCTTGGCGGGGAGCACGGCGACGAGCATTTTTGTTGCGGACCAAATTAAATCCGTCCTCGTCAGTGGCAGCGGTGATTGAGGTTTGCACAGTCACGGGAGGGGAGGCAGCAGAGGAGGACGAGATATTAGACGTAGCAGTCGAGGTAGAGGGACGAGGAGCAGAGGGCCCAGGGTTAGTAGCAGCGGCAGCGGGGTTAGACGGGTGGCGACTTCCCTTGCGGCTTGAGGCGAGAGAAGGCAGAACAGGATGAGAAGCAGGGACAGGGGCGTCAGGGCGAGAGGATGGGCCAGGAACGGGAGATATGGCAGTATTTGAAGTAGAGGAATCGATGTGGCTTGAGGGAGGTCAGTGGCGCTCACTCTTGCCGCTTGTGGTGAGAGAGTGTTGAGCAGGATGGGAGGCAGGGGCGTCAGGGCGCAAGGGTAGGGAGGCATGACGGCGGTACTCGTGGTAGGGGCTGAGGAACTGATGGAGCTTGAGGAGGTGGATGGGCGGCGGGCACTCTTCCGTCTTGGGGCAAGAAGTAGTGGAGAAGGATGAGGGGCAGCAGACTTGGGAATGGGAATGCGACTGGGCCCTGGGGGCCGAGGGAGGTAGGGTGCCTTCATAATCTAAGCTTCCTTAAGCGGCTATCACACGGTGCGTTTCGTCGGACTGTTTCGTCGAACTTGCCATTTGGTTGGGCTGTTTGGTCGAACTTCGAGGGTCATTTCGCCGAACATGTTCGATGAAATGGTTTTGTGAAATTATACAAAATGTTGCACATACGTCGAACATACTCTGGGGTCAAAATAAGTCTATACTTTTTCTGTAAGTTATAAATAGTGTTAGCAATTATTAAGCATTGAAATGAACACCATCATATAATACGTTACAGTAAAATTAATACAGATCGTTCTATATTATATATGTGATAGATTTTCAGAAATATGAAGCTGATTTGATGTGTTTACAATTTGCGGTAGAATGATTACTAGTAGAATATGAGATCTGAAAAGTATAACGGGGAGAGAATGGAAATGATGCGTGTGGTTTTCACTGAAATGGGATGTGAAATGAATGAGGTGGTTGAAAGGACAGGAAGAGAATGGATGTTATTGCTGCTGGGACTGTGTGATGACTGGTGAGACAAGGGGACGGATGATTGAGACAGGGAAAGAGTTGGAGAGAATGTGGTGTTTGTTTGTTTGTTTAGAGGATAATTCCTCAGAGCCATAGTGATCTACCGCTCGGGCTTAGTGTTGGCCGAAGCCACCACCCCGGGAGGGGGGTCACAAACCCCCGGCTAACACCCGGTACCCATTCACTGCTGGGTGGACAGGGGATCGGGTTTTAAGAAAGATCACCCGTCTGTCTTCGCTCCGCCCGGGGATCGAACCCGGGACTTCTCGCCTGTGAGCCGAGCGTGCTAACCACTACACTACGGGGCCACCTGTAATATCAAGATCCGGTAAAATGGACGAGGACTGCGCGGTCCTTTTCTGAGACACTGACTACATATGGTATTATTTCACACTAGGACCGAAATTGCTTACACAATTGGGCGTGTGGTTTTGGGCCATTGGGCAATTTTTCCCTCGCCACAGGTTTAGGTGGCCACAGGTAACAGTGGCCGGCGGCCGCCCGCCCGCCCGCCACTCGATTTTGGGCTCTGCCACGCCCTGCTGGGGATGAAATTATTACCCTAACCTAACCGAACCTAACCTTCTAACGGGAGGGGCTCCGTCCCCTTCGACCCCCTGACGGGAATAATAACCTAACCGAAACTTAACCTAACCGACGCGCAGTTCTCGTCCACTATAACTCATTTAGCCCACATGAACGCGTCTTCATCTGTCGCTGCAGTTCTCTTTTAACAATCACCTCCTCCCTTTTCATCACCAGTAGCTACGTATATATATGCCCCTAAAGTTAAAACATTAACAACAAATCTCCGCGCCTCTCGCTGTCATCTCTTCATCTTTGTTTGTTATTGTTGGGTGAAGCAGTTGGCCCAACCGTGTGCTAGATGTGTTGTCAGTGTTCGACGAACAGGTCCAACCAAATGCTTGTTTGGTTCGACGAAACAGTCCGACGAAACGCCTCGTGTGATACCCGCTTTAGAGCGGGGACAGGAGCACATTAATAAAACATCAGTTTTTCCTGTACTCTGCATTTACTCTGCCTTGCTAAGGAGGAGAGCGAGAGGCACCCGTGCGAGAAGGGCACAGCCTGGTAGATCAAGTCGGCCAATCAGCGCGCAGGAAAGGCGGAGCTAAAGGTAATGACAGGCAGCTCTTGATTCAAACATTGTAAAGTGTAAAGTGTAAAGTGGTGAAAAAGTGCTCATAGACCTACCTATTCATAAGCGCTTAGCCCCGGGTCTAACCTCCCCCCCCCCCTCCAGGGGTTGTAGGGAGTGGCCTTAGGGATAGCCTGGGATGCCCAGCTAGTGGGAGCCTATTCCTACAACCTAAAAGCGGTTTGCCTATCTGCTACACACCAACCCTACTCGGCTAATCGAGTCCCTACATGGCAGACCCTAAACGGCCTTTCCTTCCGGGTTCAGTCTGTTGGTATAGGTATAGCAGATAATCTATGCAAGTGAGCAGATGAAAGTTAAGAGAGAAAGGAATGAAAGGAATG
>JACEEZ010021522.1:32500-37500 GCA_016584305.1 Chionoecetes opilio | reverse complement strand
AAAGTGTCCGTAGGCAAAGTGTCCGTAGGCAAATTGTCCGGTAGGCAAATTGTCCGGTAGGCAAATTGTCCGGTAGGCAAAATGTCCGGTAGGCAAACTGTCCGTAGGCAAACTGTCCGGTAGGCAAATTGTCCGTAGGCAAATTGTCCGTAGGCAAACTGTCCGGGTACCGTCAGCCGTTCTGGCGAGGTACGCAAGCGAGAGAGAAGCCAGCAAGAAGCCGGCTTCTTACGGCTTCCTCACCAAAATTCGCCTTTAGAAACAAGAATATACGTCCGGGGTTCAATCCATGGGTGGAGCGGAAACAGTGCGGCGGTCTCCTTAAAACCAAGCTTCTGTCCACCCATCAGTGAATGGGTACTGGGTGTTAGCTGGGGGTTTGTGACCCACTTTCCGGGGTGATGGCCTCGTCCAATACTAAGTACTAAGGAAGCAGATTTAAAATGTAGCTATGGAGACGGGGACATACGAGTGCAGCTTACTCCCTGTATAATACAACTAGATGAAGACATACACACATACACCCATACGTACATACGCAAACACACCCAGTCACGAACGCAAATAGCCTGATATCCCTAGTCATTTCCATGCAAATGATGATGGTAAGCGGGTATTACCAGTCCGTAGTAATTGCATACATTATTGGAACGATACAGGATGATGATCGCATGGTACCACCCATGCGATGGATGTCTTACAATAAACAAAAGAGTATTCAAACAATACTAAGTTTTTGTTCATATGCTATTTGATGTAAATCACCTCTAAAAATATTGATCAGACTTTAAATGAAGTCTTTGATGCGTTCATTATGGAATGTTTATCGTTGCATAGAAGAAATTGTAATACCGTGAAAATCTTAGCCAAGCTGGCGACTCCGCCTTGAAGTAGATTTGCGTAAACACTGTACTCAGCTTATATCGTCCACATTACTGCTCACATATAATATTGTGTGAATGATTAGATTATAACGTAATTTTTTGCGTAGCAGGAAGTAGGTGAAGCTATCTTATCTCAGAAATATAGCTCATGCATCCGAGAAATATAGTAGCCACCTTCCTGACGTTTCTTACCTGTATTAAATCGTGATTGATGATGATGTAGCTTGGTATTCAGGCTCATGTGCTTAGTTTATAATGATATGTAATTGCAAGTCACCGTACATCCTAGTTAATGGGTTGTAGCTACCAAATAATTGGAACCAAAGGGGGTTTTATTTTATAGTAGGACCGAAATTCCCTACACCATTGGGAGTTTGGTTTCTGTTTACCTTATTGGATTCTAAGAAACATTCTCTCTATGAGCTTCCGTCGCAAATAATCACTTTTGGAGATATGACTTGTTCACGGAGGAGAGAGACAAGTGTTTACGTCCGCCTCACTCTTCTTCCTCTTGTGACCTGCATTGCCTCGATTCTTCCCTTGCCATGGACACTTTTTAATGATGATTTGGCTTTAGTTTGGAAGTTAAAACGTGGGGTTAGGTTAGGTTAGGTTAGGTTAGTGAGTCAAAAGGTGGGGTAAGGTTAGTTTAATTTTCATATCTCATATGTACACGCCTTCCTATTAAAAATATCTTTTATAATATATATCTTATACAATTTTTCACATCGGCGGGACTTCTAATTTTCGGCGATAGTTCTAGTTCTTGATCTTGATATTATAGTACTCAGTATATACATTTAATAAGCTTTTACCTGTGTTTCTGCATTCATTGATTAAATACCAGCAATAACTTGATCGGTTAGGTTAGGTAACTAATGTCCATGTTAGGTTAGTAAACTAGTGGGGGAGATTCAGTTAAGTTCGGATACGTAACCAATCTCAAAAACACAGTTCAGATTGTTCCAAAATACATCAAATCTACCAGAAAAATATAGATTACGAATAAAACATAACTAAACCTAATCTAACATGGGAGGACATGACCCCAAAGGACCCCCTTTCCTTAAACTAACCTAACCAACCTTAAAAACCCAAGGCTTCCAAGTGATGTAACTTATTTTGACTATTACCATACCTCATTGTGATGACTCTTTAATCAAACTCTTCAAAGCAACAATTTCTTGGTTCTGTCAAGGGGGTAAAATAATAACTAGTGATTACCAAGAAAAGCAAAGGTCAGATTTTTTCAGAACACATCAAAATCTAGCGGAAAATATAGTTTTATTTGAAAAAGGGGGTCACAAAAACGAATATTTACCCCTTGGGCCAGGTTTATGTTACTGTACTCTGATCTACCGGATTTCTTGTTCCCATCGGCGAGAGTTCCAACTTTTCACGCCGTCGAGTATTACTTTTTCCTAGGGCTCAATATACATATTAGTATTATTCTAGTGTTTGCCCATTCTCCCCTCTCCCGAAAACAAGCTTGGGGACCTGAGGGAATGCAGGATATTTGACTGGGGTACGAAATAGGCGTCGCAACCATAGTTTTTGAGTTAGGGTTGTCAGTCGTGGGCGTTGCGATAAGTAAAGCGATAATGCGATAAAGCGATAATATCGCTTTAACCGAAAATTTACCGCTTATCGTTTATCGCAAGACCGGAAAAACTTATCGCTTATATTTATCGCTTTCAAATTTCCCGCGATAAATCCAGCGATAAAGTAGAAGACGAAAAACCGTTACGGCGGGAGGTTACAGGCTCATTGTTACGCGGCAAACAGATGGGGCCAGGCGCCTGGCGGCCCGCGCTTCTGTTGTCAGTTTCTTTGAATAGCCCCCCAAACTGGACGCATCTGATCTCAGCTCTGTGTTTCATTGTGCTACCAGCGATCCAAAGCTTCTTTGTGTGTTATAACTTATATATACTTAATTCTTATTGTATATTGCTATCTTAACTAAATATCTAATTAATATATATTAGTTTTATATATTTTTTGCGTTTTGAGGTGCGCCTCGCGCGTGCCTCCCGTTCGTACGAACGTCGCGTGATTTTGTGTTTTAACTTTTCCTTTTCAGGAAATCGTTTAGGTTTTTGCGTTTTATATTGCGTTATTAATTTCGGGTCCTTTAGTCTTTTATTAAGTAATATATGGTGTTTTAAGTGTAAAAAAGAGGTTTTTAAATGCATAAGTAGCAAAAATAGAGTATTTTTGGATTTATCGCAGGATTTTTTCGCTTATCGCTTTAAGGTATTTTGGAAATTTATCGCTTTATCGTTATAGGACTTAGCGGAAAAATTTATCGCTCTATCGTTATCGCTTTATCGCAAAATTTATCGCTGCCCACCACTGAGGGTTGTAAATATTCCCTAAAACTAGGATAAATAGTTTGGATTTCTTTTAAGTCCAGAGACGTGTGAACCCTACGATCCTTACAAACATAATGATAATCGGAGTGTCAAGAACACCCACCCACCCTCGCTAGGAGGTAAGGTAAACTTTTTTCATGTTACCGAGGGGTTGAGGGGGGAGGAGCCCCCCGCTTGAAGGTTAGGTTAAATTTGATAAGGTTAAGAGGTTAGGTTAGATTACTGGGGATCGAGAGAGACGGAGCCCTCGCTAGGTTAGGTTAGGTTATATCCGCTAGGAGGTTGGGTTAAATTTGGTTTATAAAAAACTCCCTAGATCCAGAGAGAAAAACCTAGATCTAGGGAAATTAACCCAGATCTAGGAATATTAACCTAGATCTAGGGAATTTTTACTCCTACACACCTCAAAAATACTTGTTTCCGACGTATTCTTTGTTCCCCACCCGAAAATGTAGCTATACATCTAATAAGCTTTTACCTGTGCTTCTGTATACATAACCTGATCGTAACCTAACCTAACCGTTACTGACAGAAATTACAACTTTGGGGGGGGGGGCATGATGGGGCGCTTTAAGAAAATATATTGATTCCCGCTATAAACAAGAGCTGAATTAATTCAAAACACATCAAAACTAAATAGAAAATAATAATGTCTTCGAAAAATGTGGTGGCCAATTATGAAAAACTTTTTATTCCTGCTTTTCAACTGTTACAAGTGGAACTGTTGGCGAAAACTTCCCCGCCGGCGATTGTTTGGTATTATTCTAGTGCTTGTCCATACTCCCCTCTCTCCCTATAAACAAGCTTAATTGGGGACCTGGGTGAATGCGGGGTATTTGGCTGGAGAGATATAATGAACGAGAACTGCGCGGTCGCTATCGCCGTTATTATACTTACGTTTTATGTATTATGTTTTTTCAGTATACTGTGCAGTATCAATCCTCTTCCGCGTAACCTTTAAACTTATATACACATTGAAGAAATGATATAGTTGTCTAATAGCGCATACAGACACTCCCTCCCCATCTGGAGGCCTCCCCACAATTTAGGAGGTTAGGTTAAGGTTCGGTCAGGTTAAAAAACTAGTCCGTGTCTAAGAAAATGACCGCGTAGTCCTCGTCCATTTTTACTATATGGGATACAAAATATGCGTCGCAACCACATTTTTTTTTTAGTTAGGGGTAGCGTAAAACCTCCCTAGATGTAGTGAAAATTGATTGGATTTCTTCTAAGTCCAGAGACGTGGGAGCCTTACGCTCCTCACAAACAGAATGATGATCAGAGAGTGTGTCGAGAACACCCCACCCCTCCCACTAAGAGGCCCGTCAGGGTGGCAAGGTGGTAGAGACGTGAGTTCGCAATGTGCAGCGTCCCTGTGCATTCGGTCAGCGGTTCGAGTCCGCCTAGTTCGTGCTGCCGTGGCGGCGCTTTGTATAGTCAATAACCTTGTAGATGGTACTTGCAAAGTGTCTAGATAGGATGAAAATCTTATCTCTTATCCCACTAAGAGGTAAGGTAAACTTTTATTAGGTTACCGGGGGGTCGAGGTTGGGCGGATTCCCCCCCTCGTTAGAAGGTTAGGTTAGATTATCGGGTGATTATCGTTAGGAGGTTAGGTTAGATTATTATCGGGGGGTCTAAGGTGGCAGAGCCCCACGCTAGGAAGTTAGGTTTAATTTGCTTTGGTTAGGTAGATTACTGGGGGTCGAGGGGGGCAGAGCCCCCCGCTTGGAAGTCAGGCTAA
>JACEEZ010021522.1:22500-27500 GCA_016584305.1 Chionoecetes opilio | reverse complement strand
ACATATCAATAGAAACGGAATTTTATTAGCTTTCCATTGATATATTTTGTTTTCTGATAAATGAGTTATAACTATACATAAATTAGCGTTAACTAAATAAATAGCCTCATGTATCGGAAAATTACCCGATTGATGAGGTTATTTATTTAGTTAACGCTAATTTATGCATAGTTCTAATTCATTTATCAGAAAACGAAATATATCAATGGAAAGCTAATAAAATTCCGCTTATATTGTTATGTTGCATGTAAAAAGTCTTTACGCAAAATTTTAAATGGCGATGAGTTTAAGTAGATATGCATATTGCTAAGTTAGATCATGCATATTTCTTCAGTCCCATAATGGAATTTCTTTAGTGTATTTTACAGTTTTTTATTTGATGATATTATAGAACAATCATTTACAGAGATAACAGTGTATCATTTATACTGATAAACCATAGTCTACTGTATTCATGGAACACTTTTTTACTGGCCGATCAGGTTGATGATGTTATTTTTTTAGTTAATGCTAATTTATGCATGGTGGTAACTCATTTATCAAAACACGAAATATATCAATGGAAAGCTAAAGAAAATCCGCTTCTATTGATATGTTTCATCTAAAAAAAAAATTCGCAAAATATTAAATGGCGAAGAGTTTAAGTAAATATTAAGTTCATGCATATTTCTTCCCTCTCTCATAATGGCATTTCTTTAGTGTATTTTACTGTTTTTTATTTAATAATATTATAGAACAAACATTTACGCAGATAACAGTATATCATTTATACTGATAAACCACAGGAAGGGAAATGGGGGTGATGTTCGAAAAGGGCAGGAATCACAAACTGGCCTCCACTGGTCATGGGCGGGTTTGCGCGGGGCACGAGTAGCAAGTCCAGTATAGAGTAGTCTTTGCACCAGCTCTCCATGATTTTCTTGGTCAGACGGTTGATGTCTCTTTCACTGAAGCCGTTGTTGATGAGTACTTGAGTGGATCGCTCGATTCTTTGTGCACAAGTTGCCACGTACTACAGTGTGTGAGAGCTCATCTAATATAAGCACCGATGGTCGAGTCCCTATATCGCTGCGGGCATTCACTTTCTCCGTTGAGGCAGTGTCCGGGGTTCGTTGGCTTCACGTAGACATTTGTGCTGAATGATTCTTCTTGCTACGTTACGAGGACGTCCAGGAACGGCATTGATTTGTCTGAGCTGCTTTCTATGGTGAAGGTGAGGCCTGAAGTATCTTGTAGGCAGAGCTTCAGCTGTTCTGCTTCGTAGTGACTCTTCGTTTTGATGAAAATGTCATCGATGTAGCGGCAATATATGTCGGGCTTGTTTATTTTCTTAAATACTTCTTCTTCTATGCAGCCCATGAAGAAGTTTGCCAGCAATACCCCTAAGGGCGAGCCCATAGCAACACCGTCTATCTGCCGGTATTTGTTCCCTCTGGGAGAGGTAGAGGGTGCTTCTTTAGTGCAGCATTCGAGGAGTCCACGCAGCACAGGTTCCGGGACGTCAAGCGAGGGGGTGGAGTCATTGTTATACACCCGGTCGATGATATAGTTGATTGTACGATCAACGGGTACGTTTGTGAAGAGGGACTCGACATCAAGCGAAGCGATTGCACCTCTGGCGTTGTGGGTCTTGAGTAGGTCGAGAAACTCTGATGCTGATTAAAGGCTGTAGGCATTGGGTGTGTATGGAGTCAAAACGGCACACAGTTTCTTCGCGAGGTGGTACGTCGGCGTCGGTATTTGGTGCATGGAGCATGATTTGGAGCATGATTGAGGTGCAGCAGATCAGATTTTCTCTGAGACAGATCTCGTTAAAAGTGATAGCTAGTTCAACGTTTATTATCATTTTCAAGATATTTTCTCTTTGTCTTAAGAGTGTCTTATTCTCTTTAGTGATCAATTTTATGACTTTAAATTATTACATGAAGCATAACTGAAGCCCTAATCATATCAAATAAACCTTAGTTACACTGTTAATAACTTGAAAAATGTTTAATTACTATTCAGGAATGGTTTACCGGTATCATTGTCTCTCGTATTTCTACGAATCATGCTTTCTACGTAAGAAGGTTGACTGTTCTCATCATTCAATCTACTGGTCTATACATTTGACTTCCTTCCTTTCTAAATCTTTTGAACCTATACGCAATAAGAACATTTTTAAGCATATATTTGCTCATCATTTTATATCTGATCGTCAGAACGGTTTCCGTAAAGAGCGATCTACTGGCGTTCTTTTAGCTTTCCTAACTGAATCTTGGTCATCCTTCTTTTGGGGTTTTGATAAAACTTTTGCTGTTACCCTTGACATATCAAACACTTTTGATAAGAGTGTGGCACAGATCTTACACTTTTAAACTACCTTCATTCGGTTTATATCCATCTCTCTGTACCTCCATCTTAAGTTTTCTTTCTAACCGTTCTATAGCAGCTACTGTAGACGGTCATTGTTCTTCTCCGAATTTTATCAATATGTAGTGGTATTACTCAGTGTTCTGTCGTATCACCTATAATATTTCTATTATTCATTAATAATCCTTTAAATCTGACTCAATGCCCTGTCCGTTCCTACGCTGATGATTCTACCCTGCATTTTTCAACGTCGAATATTAGGCCTCTAACTCAGCAGGAGCTAAGTGACTCACGGTGAGATGCCACAAGGCGCCTAATCACAGATTTTTCTATAATGTATGATTGGGGCAAAGCAAACCTTGTTTTTTTCCAATGCATCAAAAACTCAACTTATTCACCTTGTTGGCTTTGCCGGTAGATATGTTTAGGCAGATATGTTTATCCCTACAATTATATATATTTAAGGCATGCACTTTATCTAATGATATCCATGTTAAAGTTATTGTAACTGTGACACGCCCATGACGCCCATGCCACGTCACTGCATGTCTACAACACATCCCGCCAGAGGACACCACGTCACGGGGACAACTACACCCCTTGTTTACGTAAAGACCACACCCTGTAACCTGACAACCCCAGCCGCGCCCTGCCTCATTTGGCGGTGTGGCCTCAGAGGAAGATAGCCAACGATACTGTGTGGACGTTGTGTGTGTGTCGCGCTGTCTTGTTGTGTCGAGGAACTCTTTGTGTTGTGGTTATACCTTTATGCAAATTGACTCTTAATCCAATCGTGCCATAACCAGGCCGATACATGTGTATTATGATTAAGCAATAATAATCATATACATCTCACCCCATCTTTATAATCGCCCTTCCGCTAGGCTCGATTCTATAACTTACAAAACAAGTATAAGTAATATGTTAGTACGATAAAAATACGGCTAACATAATGGTGGCAAGCATAAGATCTGAATATTACCAGTATTTATTGATTTATTGCACAATGCAAAAAAAAAAACATTTTTGACACAAGATGATACATTCTGAAAACGAGACTGAACGAAGTGAAGTGGCAAAAGCTGTAGTGAGAAGGTAGTCTGAGGGGTCTACAGCAGGAAAGGCAACTTTCTTCCACCCGCCCTCGCTCCACCTTGTCACGACACACACCTCTCTACTCAACATAAACTTCAAGACAACTATCCCCTATTTTTCAATGACAATCAACTGCCTAACTCTTCTACAATGAACAGTCTTGGACAATCCCTTACTAAAAATCTGAGCTAAAACTCTTGCTAAAACAGCTTCTTCAAACTGTGGGCCGCCTAAAACACAAAGACCTACGCCAGTCTTCCATGCTGGCGCTCTATCATCATCATCATCAGCAACAGTTTCTAAGAAGTTAGGTAACATGTGACTTCTATGTCCGTTTTTTACCTTTACAGCTGCTTGCTCTGTACAGGGGCTTATCCGTCCATGTATGGAGTATGTCTCGCATGTTTGGGAGGGATCCACTCATACAGCTTGCATAAACATGCACATGCTGAATCAAATTCCTCTCGTGACTTCTGGCATCTAGCTAATAACATCTCTAAAAAAAAATCTTCTGCATCTTTCCCTTCAATGCTTCACCTAGATGGCTCCACAGCTGTCTCATCTATTTCTAAAGCTGAACTCTTCGCTCAAACCTTTGCTGAAAATTCCACTCTGGTTGATGAAGGCCTTTTTCCTCCATCTCCTCCACCCTCTGACTATATTATGCCTGTTATTAAGATTCTTAGTAATGATGTTTTCCTTGCCCTTTCCGGCCTAGATCCTCGGAAGGTTTACGGTCCTGACGGAGTCCCTCCTATTGGTCTCAAAAACTGTGCTTCTGTGCTTGCACCCTGCCGGTTTAAACTTTTCCGTTTTTGTCTATCTACTTCCACATTTCGTTCTTGCTGGAAGTTTGCTCACATCCAACCTGTTTCTAAGAAGAGTGACCGTTCTAATCCTTCAAACTACCGTTCTATAGCTTTGACTTCCGGCCTTGCTAAAGTTTTTGAATCTATACTTAATAAGAAGATTCTTAATCATTTATCTGCTCACAATCTTCTATCTGATCGTCAGTACGGTTTCCGAAAAGGGCGATCTACTGGCGATCTTCTAGCTTTCCTAACAAAATTTTGGTCATCCTCTTTTAGGGGTTTCGGTGAAACTTTTGCCGTTGCCCTTGACATATCAAAAGCTTTTGATAGAGTCTGGCACAAATCTTTAATTTCCAAACTACGCTCATTCGGTTTCTATCCTTCTCTCTGTTCCTTCATCTTAAGTTTCCTTTCAAACCATTTTATTGCAGCTACTATGGACGGACATTGTTCTTCTCCTAAATCTATCAATAGTGGTGTTCCCAGGGTTCTGTCCTATCACCCACTCGCTATTTGTTATTCATTAATTACCTTCTAAGTCTAACTCAAAGCCCTATCCACTCCAACGCTGATGATTCATTCTACCCTGCGTTTTTCAACGTCGTTTATTAGACGTCCAACTCAACAGGAACTAAGTGATTCACGGAGAGATGCCACCGAGCGCCTAACTTCTGATCTTTCTATAATTTCTGATTGGGGCAAAGCAAACCTTGTTTTGTTCAATGCCTCAAAAACCCAATT
>JACEEZ010021522.1:10000-15000 GCA_016584305.1 Chionoecetes opilio | reverse complement strand
CCATGATTTTCTTAGTCTGACGGTTGATGTCTCTTGATGATGCGCTCTCAATCATCTATTGATGATTGGTTGATGATGCGCTTCACCTCGCATCTAAGTCATGCTCACCTCTACACCTGAGGAGAAAACATCTTCCACATGCTGCTGAAGAAGGGTTCTTAGACCCGAAATCGCGATACAGCAAAATGACAAGCTACGGCAAAGTCATACAAGTGATTACAAAAGAGAATAAGACACTCCTAAGACAAAGAGAAAATATCTTTAAAAAGATAATAAACGCTGAACTAGCTATCACTTTTAACGAGATCTGTCTCAGAGAAAATCTCCTGCCCGTATATACTCTCTCTCTCTCTCTCTCTCTCTCTCTCTCTCTCTCTCTCTCTCTCTCTCTCTCTCTCTCTCTCTCTCTCTCTCTCTCTCTCTCTCTCTCTCTCTCTCTCTCTCTCTCTCTCTCTCTCTCTCTCTCTCTCTCTCTCTCTCTCTCTCTCTCTCTCTCTCTCTCTCTCTCTCTCTATATATATATATATATATATATATATATATATATATATATATATATATATATATATATATATATATATATATATATATATATATATATATATATATATATATATAATATATATATATATATATATATATGTATAATATATATATATATATATATATATATATATATATATATTATATATATATATATATAATATATATGTGTATATAAATATATTATATATATATATATATATATATATATATATATATATATATTATATATATATATATATATATATATATATATATATATATATATATATATATATATATATATATATATATATATATATATATTATATATATATATATATAATATATATATATATATAATATTATATATATATATATATTATATATATATATATATATAATATTTATCACATCTTTGCCTATAGCGCCTCTAGGCCGTGACCTCCAGGGGTGGGATGGTAGCCCCTGGAGGCTTACTTGAGGGCTGTGATGGTTGGCCCTCGCCCTTGGTGGCGCAGGCAGGAACGCCCCCAACATTTGGGATATTGTGAGCTATTAATGGGATATTTTATTATTGGGATAATAATAATATATTTAATATTGGGATATTTTTATCCAACATTGTTGGAGTGACGAAACATGTGAGCAGTGGCGCGCGGCACGGATTTGATGTTTATCGGAACGGCCGTGGCTGTTCCGGCGTGAAACGTTGCATCATGTGACGGGGCCTAAACAGTTGTGTTCAAAACTAAAAATACTTCCTTATAACGTTCTAGTTCCTTTCTCTACTGATAAATATTATACACAAATCCATTCAAAGACACTGTGACCGTTGTCTTCATGCCCGGGCAATAGTCAACGTCTACCATCTTTTGACCTCTAAAGGCATCAGTACAAAATCGCATATAATAAAATGGTTTTAAATGATGACATTTACAGATTGTACAGACCTTCGACCACATCAACCCACCTGAACAAGAGACGCATGAAACAGCCGAAATGATAGTCTGACACAGCATGCGCATAACGAACTGCCATCTTCTTGAAAGTGTTTGTTGAAATTGATCTGGAAAATAAAGTATCACGAACTCTTGATGCTGCTGCCACTGTTGCTATGAAAGTAAGCTTGAGTTTTCAGCCTCATCTTACAGGTACGTTTCGACATGGCACATTTTTTTAGGTTTATGTCAATGTGTTTGTGCCAGAGCAATCAATACCTGACGTTGCCTGTAGCATAGTTTTCAAATACACATATGTGACTATATCATATTATTCCACAACACATGGTTTAACGTATAAGAAAGTAGAAACAACAATAAAAATAACAATTACAAATCAACGGATCCACTAATGATATGATATTAGTGGTAGGATGTAGTAGTCTATTCTCCTCATGGGGAGAATAAAGAGGAGATGCCCTGCCAGCCCCGCGCTTCACCAGAAACTGAGGTCTTTCTTTCGGGCTGAAGCCCCGCCAACGAATGCCAGAACTCGCTTGTCACAACGCGTTGTGCAGTATTTCCATTGAGGTTGGATGGGTATTACGCACATGTATTATTATATTACAACTTTTATTTAAGACATATATAAGAAATACATAAAAAAGTAAAATATAAGTACACAAATTTTAATACTTAAATGGCTATATGTACATAGAGAGAGGGAGAGAGAGAGTGTGTGTATGCTACTGGCCAGTGAAGTGAATGAGTTTTGTGTATATTTGGTGACTCCTAACTCTAACTCTGTCCTACAACTTGCCAGTGATATGTTTCCCAGTATGGTGACACCTCACCTGCAAATATTTTTCGGCAAATGCCTGTGTCAAACATATGATCACTATGATTAAGGAATATGCTTTTACTGACGTAGGTCTGCAACAAAGCACTTACCTCCTTATGGAAGTTCACTCTCCCAAGTGTAAAATGTGGAGCTTTTGTTGTGGCCATGATTTTTCTAAAAAGTTTTTCACTTGTTACACAAATGACTTAAACGTCGTCTGTCGGATATATTTATCTCCCTTTGGTTTTAAGGTTGATAAGGAGGTGGATGGAGGAGGCAGTGGCGTCTCTCAAGGTCAAAGCGTCAATACAGGCCTCTCAATGCAAAGATTTGCCAAAACTGTGCACCACAAAGCCTGCAATGTAGGCAAACATTTTGTTGGAGCACTTTGATAAGTGTGAAGCAGTGGGAATATACACGTAATAATTTTCCTCTATATTATCTGATTTAGTGGTTTCATCTTTAACTCTGCTTTTAACAAGAGAAGTGTTTATGATCTTTACTGAATGCTGAATCACTGCATCATTACACTGGCTAGGTACAATTATTATTGGTACAGATTCCAATGGGAGGCAGTTACTACTCGCAATATCTAGCATATCATTACGTACCAGCAACTTCTTATAGGCAGCAGAAAACTGTCTGACTGTGGGATTATTATTGCATCCTCCCGTATAAACTTATTTTCCCTAAAAAAAGTTCTATATGGTCTTGACTTAATTTATACGTCATTAAAAACTCAAGTGTTGAACCATTAGATGCAATTTAGTTTTCATGTAGGATCTGAAAACTCCGTGTACAAAAAAGAAATCCAAGAAAGCCTGTTTTTCGATTTGACTTCAGAACCTCCAGTCCATCAGATAATTTAAGTTATCTAATATGCGTTTCTGCTATCACCAATTTTTTTTTTACATTATTTGAATTTTCCTTTTGAAATGGAGACTTGTACTCACTTGCATTTAAATTCCTGGAATTCATTATGTCAAAAACAGTGTTGATCATCATAATGAAATTTATAGTAGCTTCACAGCCATCAAAATTACTAATTTGTTCTTGCAGATAAAATCTCAATGAATTTGCAACTGATTCACTGAGTAACTGTGCTGCTAATTTAACATAGTTTTTTTTCTTCTCCACGCAACATGTGCAGCTTTCAGTTTATTCCCTAAATGAAGCTGTTCGTGGTCTTGAAGCTCATGCAGCCTTTCAATAAAGTCCCACTTCACTAAATGACCACTATCATCGACCAATATCTTCTTATTACCAAAACAGGTCCTCACACGTTTCAACATGTGAGGAACTAATTTAGTTTTTGGGTTAAACACCCAGTGACAGTGCAGCCATTGTGTGTGCTTCTAGATCCTTGTCACATTTCTTTTTTTTCTTTTTTCTTTTTTTTCGGGCCTCGAGCAGGGAGGACCACGGGCTAGCTTGAGCCCGTCAGAGAGATCCTGTGAAAAAAGAGAGGAGAGTGTATCCTGCTGAGTGCCCCTTTCTACCCCGCACTCCTCGTCAGGATGGACAAGCCAGTCCTCGTGCCGCACGCCAGCAGCACGAACACTCTCCTCTCTTTTTTCACAGGATCTCTCTGACGGGCTGAAGCTAGCCCCGTGGTCCTCCCTGCTGGAGGCCCGGGAAAAAAAAAAAAAAAAAAAAAAATGTGACAAGGATCTAGAAGCACACACACTGGCTGCTCTGTTACTGGGTGTTTAAAAGCCGATTCAATAGTGTCAAATGCAAAACTACACCCAAGATTACGAATCATGGCTATATTGGATGCTGCGCCGTCATAAGTTAAAGAAATAACTGTGACGCCTGCAGAATGCAGCTTTGTTAAACATTGCATGACTAAATTAGCTCTCTCCGCAGTACGAAGTCCTGCAATTAAGAATTATCCAACCGGCAACATCCACATGCCATTCACTAACACAACCATGAATATTAGAGCCTCTTTAGCTATGGGGAGAATATCGTCATCAATTTCAGTCCCCATGTCAACATATCCATGAAATTTTTTTCCGTCCCATTCAACCTGTTGTTTTACAGCCATCTCATCCATGATTAACAAACACAATGCAGGTTTTCCTTCATAGTACATAGTCAGTTAAGTCAGGTCAAGGCAAGGGAGCGGCTCCTACCACCTGCTTTCTGCCAATCGTTGTATGGCCGCCGGCCGACCAGAATGACCTCACTTTTTCCGCGCCTCGGCCTCTCCCCTATATTCCACCTGCATGATTTTCCTTGCCTCTATTTACCACTAAGAGTGGCGTACACCCTTAAATAATCAACTATACATTTTCTGGTCTTTCTTGGTAAGAATTTACACTCGAAAATTCAAGGTCTCGAAGCCTCAGATTAAATCTCGTATATATTATCACTCTTTGTTGGGTGAACATCGCCAAGTAAAGCTGACCCAGCTTGTCCTCGCCTAGCCAGGGAATCTAACCCTCATCCTCCCGGACCTCATGGATCCCTCGGTTATGAGCTAAATGCGCTAACCACTACATCATTTAGCCACTACATACTTACAACAGTAGAGTTTATCATAATTGTACCAAGGGCAGCAGCACTAGTAGTAATAGTAACACGGGTCGCAGTGGTACTAGGAATACAAGCAAAAATAGTAGTAACAGTAGTAGTAGTATGCAGTAGTAGTAATAGTAAATGTTGTAGTGGTTGAGGTTCTAGTAACAATA
>JACEEZ010021522.1:0-5000 GCA_016584305.1 Chionoecetes opilio | reverse complement strand
TTACGGTTTTTCTCACTACACATATTTTTTTTTTCCTAAAGAACTATCACATTGTATTTTCTATGACATCCTGCGCAGGCAACGCCAGTGGACACCTCTTCTCTTAGTGAAGGCTTGGCCGCTGGTGAGTGTTAGGCAGCGTCTTACCCCAGACTGTTCGCCAAACATCATGTCATCCAAGAAATAAGCTAAATATATCCGCTTAGTAGAGGCTCAAATGCTGACCTTGTAGAGAGAGAGTGAAATGAGGAACTCAAATCGACATTTTTTTACGCACAAGTAGATTCTTTCCAATTTTAATTTATCACACACGTTAGTGTTCCACAGTAACGCAAGTGCAATCAATTAGTAAAAAATGAAGGTGATATAAAATTAGATTCACAGGCAGTGTTTTATGTTTGAAACATTGAACATACAAAATATTCACAACAGTAAGCAAATTATTTTTTTGACGGGTTACATTAATGATACTATTACTAATACTTATAATAAATATGATGATAATGATGACAATGATGATAAATATAATAATGATAATGATAAAATTTTAAATAACAATTAATTTATTAATAGAATAATTACAATTACATTGATAGTGATAACAATAATGATTAGGATATTATTAACGTTCATGATAATGACAATAACAATTATGATAATAATGAAAATGATAATGACAATGGTAATAATAATGATAATAATGATTTTATTACTATTAGTTGTTATTGTAATAATTTTATTATTATTACTATTATTATAGTTATTACTATTATTACTATTACTAATGATAATAGGAGCATTAACTGTAGTAATAATTATGATAATAACTAGGAACATAAAAATAAATGATTATGGCAATCATTGTACGTACTAATATCAATAGTAATAATAATGATATTAATGATATTGAATAGCATAGTAATATTAACAATGAGTATATAACAGGACCAGGTTGGATAGAAGCCTTGGTAGGGCGTCAGAGCCTACCTCACTGCACCGAGGTATAAAAGTGGGGATGAGACATATCCACCGTATCTCAACTCGTTGTGGCTGCAATATCTGTAGCTCTCTCACCCAAGATTGATGACAAATTTAATCAATTAAGACAAATTACATAACAGCAACAGGTCGGAATCGGAACCCTTGTTGTGCAATGGAGCTTACTTCACCACACTGAGGTGTAAAAGTAGACATGAGACATATCCAACTCACTTCAAGACATTGTTGCCCCACACGAGTTGAGGTGAAGTGGAGATGACTCATTTTTATTTCTACACTTCCGATTTTTGCTTTATATTTATGCCTAGAGCGCCTTTAGGCAGTGACCTCCAGGGGTGGGATGGCAGGCCCTAAAGGCTCACTTGAGGGCTGTGATGGTTGGCCCTCGCCCGTGGTGGCGCAGGCAGGATTTTTATAGTGACGCCTGTGATCAGAGGCTCATGCCGCCCCCCTGTGTCCCCCGATGAAACTCGCAAAAAAGGGTAGAGTTAGGGCAGCAGGGGGGTTCTTAGGCCCACTGACGGTGCATAAATATTTTAAGTAAATTTATCGGTCTCACTCGGGATCGAACTCCGGGCTTCGAGAACACCACACGGTGATGCTAACCACTCTGTTACCACCTCCCCTACGGGAAGGGGAGGGTTTGGTAAGGCTGCACATATATCAGGCTATAGTATATACTTAAAGAGTGACCGTGATGTTGACATAGAAAACAGTTATGGAGTTAAAGTTCAAGTTAAAGTTTAGTAAAAAAATATAGCCCAAAAAGGCATTGGTAAAATTTAAACCCAAAAGTAAAAAAAAATTTCAAAAAACGATTTTTAGGGTTTACTTAGATTTAGTTTCAAAAAACATACTAAACCCCCCTTTTTGGTCCAACAACAGGAAAACCCTTTGAAATTAAAGATTGCGGCCATAATGATTATTCCATATCGAAACATTGGAAAATCGGTAACTCTGCATAAAGTGATAAACAGTGGTTTTAAAAAAACTGATTAAAATTTTTTTGGCATAAAAAATTTTTAAAATAAAACATTATATTTACTTCAAAATTTTTAAGGGGGGGGGGCAAATGAGTGACATGACATTATTTGGTGAAAAAAAATAGGAAATGCCAGAACAATTTTTTGCGAAAATTTAAGAAAGAAAAGTAAAAACAACTGTCATTGTCATGTGAAGAAAAAAAAAAAAAGAAAAACCCAATAAGTACAAAGTGAAAAATTTTAAAATTTAGATTATTTATGAAGTGTAATGTTTTCACAACGCCATTGAAAAAAAAGGGTTATGTCATATCACAATGCTTTCAATTCACTTCTCTTACATGATTGCTGTGGTCTTTCAGTGGACTTGTATGAAAAGCTGTCAAGTGCTTAATTTTTGGGCAATTCCTTATATAGATAATAATAACTTTTAGTTTATTTCAAGTATCACAGGTAGGTACATCTGAATCAAATTTGGATTTGGGAAGATGTAATCCGTAACACTACTCCCCCCCTTCAGAAATGAGCCGTTTAAACCCCCCTTTTTCGGCAGCTACAAGCCCCCCCCAACCAAAGTTTTTTTTGCAGCCACGGGGAAAGATCATACGCAGCATTTTTGAGGGGGAAATTTGGGCTTATCTGTCCTATGGTCCCAAAATTACCAATTGCTGTCATTTTCCCAACCCCCCATTCCAAGGGAGACATTTCATTGCCCATCCACTTTTGCACAGTTGATAGGGCGGTAGGAAGAAATTGGGGTGCAGCCTTTTTGGGGAGGCAGGATTTTATCTTAAACACGGAAACTCTATATATAGTTGCCACTCACGAGAACAGTGATCACAGATGAATCATTTATCACCAAAATGATCTTTCATCTTTGACGGAGTTCCCTTTCCCCGGTAAAACCCTCCTCCTTAATGCAGTAACTTTCATGTATATTAACAAGCTCAGGGAAAGAGTAATGACACTCATCATTGCCATCAAATAATCATACAAATTTTTGAAAGGCCCTCATACTTTTCTCTGTCAATGGGTCTCCATTACACCACTTTTTTTATATTATTCTGGGGGACAGCCAGATAGAAAAGTTGACACAGTGTCGTGGTTTTCCCTTTTGCAGCCACTAAATCGAAAATCCCGTATACGCAGTTTAACCTTGAAAACCCCCTGTATCTCCTCTTTCTCAGATATTTTCAAAACATTGCTCAAATATTTTAAAAATTTCTACACAACTTGATTTGATTCCTTTGGGGTTATTTATCTTGGAAGATGAGCTTTAGAAAATAAAAAGTTATTTTTTTACAAATGTGGAAATTTTACATCGCAGCTTCATGGGGTTACCTCGGGCTCTTCTTCCAGTTTCCTTTTCTCTTTCTTAGGTTGAAGGGCCCTTGTAAGTCCTTTCTGCAGGTAATTTCACTTTTAGGGTCGAATATCATGCCAAAACTCATGAAGCCCCCTCATACGGTTGGTACACTTTCGAGTGTCTTCAAATCCTTTTCTCCGACGTAGCACTATCCTTAAAAACCGGTATTTTTTGGGAAATAAAGCACCATTTTATCCATTATGATTCAATCGGGAAAGGAAATTATTTGCTTAGCTACACTGATGGAAATGTGTAGAAAATTCCCAGGGTACTATTTTTTGGTCACCCGGATAATGGTATTTTTATTTATTGTCGCAAAAAAGCCCGTAAGTCATCACAATGAAAATAAACGAATTCCTTGTGGTAGGCAGGTCCCCTTTTATCGAAAGCATATATATTGATGTAAAACATTAATTAGATACCTGAGTGAAAAATTATGGGGATGTCAAATTTCCATTTTTGGCATATGACGTCCCGGGGGGGCCTTTTTGTATTTTTAGGGGTTTACGGTTCGAATTTAGAGGACTTTTAGTATGTTTTTAGTTACCATTTTATGTGAATCCTGAAAAAATCAGCTTGTTAGGAGTTTTTCTAGGTCAAACCTAATGTTCCTGGACTAATATGACCAGACATCATATTTCCCAGTACCCTAGGAACGTAACTCTTACTCACAACATTATGCCTAAGAAGTTTTTAAGTTTCATTTTAAGTCGTTTTTGTTAAAGTCAAGGTTTTCATGAACCTGACACATAAGTTATGCAAAATTCTACTGTAATATGGTAGATATACAATATAATATACAGTGGATGGAACACCAGTGGTTGTGTGTGGTACTTGTAACCATGCAGTTACTGAATTTTGTGAGAATGGACCCCCTGGAATTTTTAGCCCCAAGGGGAAAGGTTTTGGCCCAAAATGTACATACTGCCCCAAAGTAAGTCATGATAATACTAACAAAGATAATGATCATAATGGTAATGATGATATAAAACAAGATAACAAAGATGACAGCCAAGCGAGAGAGAAAAGAGATAAAAAACAGACATAAAGATAGTGAGAAAAAAATGAATTTTTTACTTTCCTTTTCCCCTTCCCCATTTTCTCTCTCTTTTCTCTCTCTCTCTCTCTTCCCCTCTCCTCTCTCCCTCTCTATCTGCTCTCTCTCTCTCCCCTCTCTCTCCCTCCTCTTCGCTCTCCTCTCTTTTTTTTTTTTATTTTCTCAAAAGCCCTCCTTTCTTTACTTTTTTAAAACAAATTAAAAAACTATTACAAAAATACAAAAAAAATTTAAAAAAACTAACACTATATACAAAATTATATGCTCACTAAATTGTTTGTTGAGGCACTGTTGCTGTCACTAAGTGTACGGTACACTAGCGTCAGCGGGGGGGGGTTCGACGTCTCCCCCGATTGGCCCCCAACTTTTCACTTGGCGTTCATTCCTGAAGGCGACGGCGGCCCGGAAAATGTTTAAATCCTGGAGCCGGCCCCCAAAGGTTCGTTGGGGCTGGCTGGACGGGAAGCGGACCCCCACTTCATCACCAGGTAAGCACCCTTTAGTGTTTCGCGTGGCGATTCTCGGAGGCTGTCGTAACCCCGCCATGTGGGACTCCCTGACCTGTGCCTTGTGGAATACCCCAAAAACCCCCCCCGGG
>JACEEZ010021521.1:45000-53569 GCA_016584305.1 Chionoecetes opilio | reverse complement strand
GGGAAAGGGGGGAAAGGGTAAAAGGAAAAATGCCTATAGTTTTATCCTAGAGTTTTATGAAGTCCTTTGACACGAGGGTTTTGCTAAATAGGGATTAATAATAATAATAATAATAATAATGAAAATACTAATACTGATCGTTGTATTGAATTAATGATTAATCTAGCAATTCCTATCATATTTTGATCTCTTGTAGTAAGTTTTGTCTAATTTGTGTTTTTTAAGGAATATCTGGAAGTATCATGTCATTGTGAATTGGCTGAAATAGGAACTAATAATCATTGTAACTGAAAACTGACTCCAGGTTCGTGTTCAGCATGCCCGATAACTGCCATGAACAAATTTTCAAGCAAATCTATTTTTTTTTAATTGCAAATTTTGCACGGGGTATGCTTTGATTTTTTTTTTTAATAACTTTTTTTTTCAATAACTAAAAAAACCAATGGCAGATACATGAACATGTACAGAAAAGTGAATATGAAGTAGATCATTTGAAGTAGGCTATCATTTGGCGTAAAGCAAAAAAATATTGATTGGTAAATAACAAAGAAAATAGCACATTCGTACATTTATACAAAATATCAATTTTCTCGACAACCATGAAGTGTTTTGGCAAACCGATTACTGTGTCATGTAGAACACCTCAAGATGAACCTTTGTTACTTCGATAAGTTTTCTTCTACGACTCATAGTTTTTGCGGCAAAATAACAAAAACCTGATCATCGTCAATTTTGAAATATTTTTGAGCAGCCAGAAATCCGAAGGTTTTTTTTCAATAGATAATTGGAAAGGCCGGGGATACAATTGTAGATCCATCCATTTACAATAACTTTTGATGGGTAAGTGTTGCTGTGTGAGAAATGAGTTGTGAGCTTATCGCGTTATAGTAAATATATAAGTTTATAATCCAGAAACCGTTCAGGATAAGTCAATGTTATGCAGAGACCAGTGTTACCACCTCAGTGTAGGGGGAGGGATTAACTTTATATGATTTTCACGCATAGTAATATATCATACTTCTAGTTTAAATTAGTTTTGCTATGAAAATCGCAAGTTAGACAAACAAAAGAACAAAACTTTGAAATTGCAACCCAGCATATTTTATTAACATTTACATGCATACATACATACATACATACATACCTAACATTGCCATTATAATACCCGCCGCCATAAAAATAAAAAAATACTCAAATTAAAAAGTTTATAACTCCTTTAAAAGTGAAATGGTGTGGCAATAAGGGAAACTCTTGCAATATATAGAAAGCGACGGAGAGAAGAGAGAGAGAGAAAGAGAGAGAGAGAGAGATAAGAGAGAGAGAGAGAGATGAGAGAGAGACGAGAGAGAGGAGAGAGAGAGAAGAGAGATGAGAGATAATAATAAAAATATATATATATATAATATATATATATTATATATATATATATAATATAATATATATATATATATATATATAATTTAATATCACTTTCATTCAGCTTCAAGATAAAAATATACAAAAACGTGTGTGTGTGTGTGCGCGCGCGATGGTCAGGTTGACAGTGTGCTGGCCTGCCATTCTGTGGTTACTGGTTCGAATCCTCACTGCTCCCGGGGATTTTTCACTGACAAATTCGGGCGGTTACTGTCATCCTTGAGCAAGGGGATGGGGGTGTGTGGTGTATGAGGTCCCAGCATTACCCAAAGATCGGTAATAAGGAGCTCCGAGCTCGCACCGGGAGGGTGAAACTGGCGATCGCGAGTCCGGCTCGCGTGGACAAGACCATGGGTGATTGACCAACACACACACACACACACACACACACACACACACACACACACACACACACAATACACACAAAACACACACAACATACCACACCACACCACACACACACACAACACACACACACACACACACACACACAAACACACACACACACACCACACACCCCCCAAACACACAAAACACACACAACACACACCACACACACACCACACAAAACACACACACACACACACACACACACACACACACACACACACACACACACACACACACACACACCTTTCCTCCTATATACATACGCGTGCAAAGGTGAAAACGGCTACCAACAGGTGTTTTAGTTCATTTGCAGTTTGTTCTCTCGTTGTGACCCTCTAGTTGAAACAGTTTTACTTCTGTACCACCACCACCACCACCACCACCACCACCACCACCACCACCACCACCACCACCCCCACCACCACCACCACACCACCACCACCACCACCACCACCACCACCACCACCACCACCACTCCCCACCACCACCACCACCACCACCACCACCACCACCACCACCACCACCACCACCACCACCACCACCACCACCACCACCACCACCACTAACACTTGCAAATAGCATGACCGTGTTGTCAGTGGGAAAGTAATGGTTAGGTAATGGAAGGGAAAGGGAAGGGAGGGGTGAAAAAAGGGGAAAGGCAACGATAGGGGTTTGTGGAATACTTTTGTGTTTGTGTTTGTTTGTTTGGTCAGTTAATTCTTTGGTTTTTTGTTCCTGGTTTTTCTTGTTTTATTTTTATTTTTTTTTTTTTACTATTTTTTTTTTGTCTTTTGTTTTAATTTCTTCGTTTTTTCTGTTTCTTTTTCCTTTTGTTTTTCCTTCATCCAATTCTTTCTTTCTTTTTTCCTTGTCTTTCTTCTTCCGCTTTTTTTCTTTCTTTCTTTCTTTCTCCTTTTCCTTCTTTTCCTTCTTCTATCTCTCAATATTTCAGCTTGTTTGCCACATTTTTTCCGTGCATTTCCTCTAAGTTGTATTTATATTTGAAGTTTCTCGATTTTCTGTCCTTGCTGCACTTTGGCTGTAATATTTTCAACTTTCTTTTTATGTCCAGAATCTAAAGTTATTATTTAGGTTAAAGTTTCTGCAGTTTGCGTTATTTGTAAGTCGGTTCTATTATCGTATTTTTTAGTATTTTTATTTCTTATTTTGAGTCCCTGTTTTTTTCATGTATTTCGCGTGTTCAAAATATATATACATTTTTTTATTTTATTTTTTCCTTCACTATTTTTATTTCTGTTGTGTTCATAGGTCATATTCTTCGTATGAATAACTTTTGTTCTACACATTTTTCTTTTCTTCATTCTGGTTTTACTTCCACCGATTCATCATGTGTGTGTGTGTGTGGTGTATGTTTGGGGTGGGGGTGTTGTGTGTGTGTGTGTCTGTGGTATTAGTCCCTTTCTTTATTTATTCCTTTCATCTCATTCTTTTTCTTGTCATCATTCATTCCTTCCTCTCATCAATATTTTCTTTCCTGACCTGACCTGACCTGACCTAATTACTGTTTGTCTTAACATGTGTTTTCCAGACGGGGGCAAGACTCTCTCTCTCTCTTCTTCTCTTCTCTCTCTCTCTCCCCTCTCTCTCTCTCTTCTCTCTCTCTCTCTCTCTCTCTCTCTCTCTCTCTCTCTCTCTCCTTTTCTCTCTCTCTCTCCTTTCTCTCTCTCCCCCTTTCTTTTCCTATCTCTCTCTCTTCTCTCTCTCTCTCTCTCTTTTTTCCCTCCTTTCCTCTTCTCTTCCCTTTTAAAATTAATTACCTTTCCTCCTTCTTTCCCCTCTTTAAAAAATTATCTTTTTTCCCCCCCCCCTTCCCCCGCCCAAAGAAAAATTATCGGAAAATTTTTTAAAGAGGCTTCTTACAAAGAAATTTAAATGCGGTAAAAAAGAAGACGAAAAAATTTACAGAACAAAACAGTATGGGGGGACTAAAAGGGAAATTTTGGGAGAAACGGCGAAAAAAAAAAAGTATTTGCAAATTACCCAAAAAACCCGGGGGGGGGTGAAAAAAATTTGGCCCACTATTTGGAATTAAGCAAATTTTCCCCTTGATTTTTTTCAAAAAGTAAGTGAAAAAAGCTTAGTATGTGGAAAATTGGTTAACTTTTAAAAAAAGGGGATAAAGGCCCTCCAAGAAATTACCCCTTATCAAAACTCCGGTTTTTTTTTTAAAATAGAAAAAAATATTTAAAAAATTTTCTTTTGATGAAAAAAAATTATTTTCCCCCTATTTAAAAAGGCCTGCTTAAAAAATGGATTTTTTTAATGTCATTTTTTCAAACGGGGACGCAAAAAATTCCCCTGGGGAGTAATATCCCTTTGTTTTAAAAGCCTTCGATACATTCCCCCTAAGGGATGCTGACCAAGTAAGGGACAGGGTTAGGAGAGAATTATGTTCAGGGAAATTGCGATTGGCTTTAAAATCGTAAAAAAAGGGTAGTAAAAAAGGGTGAGGCATCTGTTTGGTTAGATGTCACTAGTGGGGTGCCCCCCCCCGGGTGGTCTTGGGTCCACTCTTTTTTGTATATATACCGATTGGACGCGGATTTGTATCAAAAAATATCGAAATTTGAGATGACACCAAATTAGGCGGTAAAGATATATGGGGAGAAAACTGCGAACCATAAAGGATCTCGACAAACTATAGTTTGGGAGTAATAAAGGCTATTAAAATTCAATTCCGAAAAAGAAAAGAATGCTTGGGCAAACGATAACTCAAATATAACTACAAATGCAAAAAAAAATCGTTAATGAATAAGCAGGTAAAGGATTTGGGTGTATCTCAGTAATGATCTAAAAAACCTCAGCAGCCTAGGCCAGTAAAAAAGGCAAATATGTTTTGGGCTTTTTTAAACGAATTTTGAAATAAAACTCCAAAAGTAATGACACAAATTATACACGCCCCTTGGTTGGGCCGCACTTGGGATATGCCTTTAAATTTTTGGTCGCCCTTTTCGTAAAGACAAGCCAATTGGGAATTTTTGCAAAGAAGAGCAACCAAACAAATTCACTTGCGAAATTCATCATATGAAGGAGACTCGGAAACTTAATATTTTTTTCCTTTAAAGGGATGTAGAATGGGGGGACTTGATAAACCCTTTAAGACCTAAAAGGTTTTGATGTCATTAACAAGAGACCTATTCGAGTTTTTAAACTCAAGGACAACAGAAAAAGGGTTTTTAAAACAAAACGGTCAACGTTGCATCACCCCCCCGTAAAAATTTTCAAGTTAGAGTCGTTGAACGATGGAACAAGTTACCAGAAAATGTGTCGGAGCCACACAATAACTACATTCAAAAACAGACCTTGAGCGCATGTAAAGTAAAGGGGATTGATAGTGCAAATTCGATTAGTCCCCCGTACGTTTATTTGAGTGGTAATGGTAGTTGTATTTAGTATTTTTCATATCCTATCATTCTGCACTACGAAACTTCTGTCCTATCCTTTTTGGGGAAGGGTTCTTTTTCCCCAACGTTTTTTTCAAGTAGTTGATAGTTAGTATATGTATTTTCAGCAGAACCCTCGTAGGACCAATAGGCTCCTGGGTCTGTTATTCCTATGAATCCTATGAAAAAATCCTCCCCCCCCCTCCCCTCCTCCTCCTCCTCCTCTTCCCCCTCCTCCTCCCCTCCTCCCCTCCCCCCCTCCTCCCCCCTCCTGCTCCTCCCCCCTCCTCCCCCCACCTCCATTCCAGGGGTCGGAAACCCAGAATTGATAAGACCCCCAAGTGTCGTCAATTGCAGAAAAACAGTGCTGTGGGGGGCCGCATTTTAAATTGAAGGGGAAATTACGAACAAGTAAAATTAAATAAGTAAAAAAATTCTCCCAATATTTCCTAGAGACCCGGGCCCCTAGGTCACTACATATTGATGCGGCTATCTATCCAGTGTTTTATTTTTATTTTTTTAACGAAAATTTTGGACATTTTCAAGTGGGGGCAGGAGCCGCACAGGTCTCTTGAAGAGCCGCGGGTTGCCGACCGCTGTGGACCTATCCTATCATTTTTAACTATGAGACTTCCATGTCCCTATTTCTTTAGGGGCATGGTAGTATTTTCTAACTGTTATTTACATGAAAATTTGATTTTTAGTAGTATGATTTCCCGAAGATACCCTCTTTTATAGACCAATGTTCCCCCTGTATCTGTTTTTCCCCTATGTACTCCTATGTTTCATCTCCTCCCCTCCTCCTTCCTCACCCCCCCCTCCAACCCCTTCTTACCCACAGCAAGTGGGTCCACGTTCCTTTTTCCGCAAAACAAATCAAAGAAAGTAATCAAGGCCCTGTTACAGGGGGACCCTAGCACCCTGCCTGTAAACCCTCCGAAAGGTTCCCAAAAAACTACAAGGAAACTTAAATTACTCCACAAATGCCAGAAGCTTTTTTTAAAGGAAAACGAATTATTAGCATACTTTGTTCCCAAAACCAATATCTTTTAGTATCACGAGAGTTGGGTCAACACAAAGATAAACCTATTAGTGAAAAGCCATTCCGGTATAAGACTTCCCTAAATTTTTCCCCGGCACGCATAAAGCAGGTGGAGGTGCCCCATTTTTTACATCAAAGATAAGTTGCAAGCAATCGAAATCGTTTAAAGTAAATCAAGATCATTTGGGTCATTCTAGCAAAGATTAGCAAAACGGTAAATTCCTAACTTTTGGGGACAATTATTTTTTCCCAAAAATCTAATGCGGAAGTCGATTGCCCCCCTTGAGAGAAAAAAATCAGTTGTGAACAATAATAACATACAATTATTTGTGGAAGATTTAACCCCCTCGATAAATGGAATAATAATTTTGCTGATAGAGAAGGTATGCGATTGCTTAATATGGGAACGAAGTTATTTAAAAAGGTGGTCCGGGGCCTAAGGGATAATTTTAAACCTAGATTTAGTTTTCACTACCGACATTTATTGATTGATTTACTGCGTTAGGGAACATTTGGCAAAACAGGGTTTTCCCGGTAAAGGCGGCATAAATTCAATGTAGACATCACAGAAAATCGGGGTTTTTTAGTTCCCAATTATAAATAAAGCGGGGTTTCACGAAAAAATCAGCAGGGGGACTAAGCGAAATTGATTGGATTGCCCTATAAAAAGGGAATAACCCGAAAACATGTGTAATTTTTTCACAAAAACTCCAACGGTGGTTGAAAAAAAAGTTCCCCTGGTAGGAAAACGTTGAAAACATAAACAGACCCAGGTTTGGGTGATAATGAGATTCAACAAATCATTTGGGGAAAACGCCGAGCGTATAAAGTTTACAAGCGACAAATGGGACGGCATTAAGAGCATCAATTACGTAAAACGACGTTGCAAGGGATTAATTAAAACTAAAAAGCGCGAGTATGAAAAAAAAATTGCAAAGGAACCAAACAAACCCCAAAAAAGGTTTTTTCAAAGTTGAAGTAAGAAAAAGTCAAAACTAGTATGGGCCACTGAAAAAAAATAACATCTTTGGAAATGATAAATAAAAGGGAGGGCAGTCGTACTCAATGCTTACTTTAATGCGGTTTTATTAAAAAAGACAGCTCCCTTCCAGAACCCGTAAAAATGTAGCGGGGCTCGAAAATGAAGATTGGAAATAGGGGAGATAACAGTAGAGAAATATCAAAGTATTTGCAGAAACTTTACCCAGCAAAATCGGGGGGTGGACGAAAATTTTCGCTGCGATTACTTCGCGAAGTCACATTTAAATTCGCTTCCCCTAAAGATTATCCTCAAAAAATCGCAATGGACAAAAATGTTCCTAGTATGTGGAAATTAGTAATTTTCACCGATATTTAAGAAAAACGTAAAAGCCTAGCAAGTAATTTCGCCCAATTAGTCTAAGTCGTGATTGTTAAAATTTTGAGAAAAAAATTGCGGGGTAAAATATGTCATTTTTCGATGAAAAAACTCAAATTTAAAATCGCAGCAGGATTTCGAAAAAAAGACCTGCTTAAAAAACCTACTGGTTTTTTAATGGCATTTATTAAAAGGGGGCCTAAAATTCCCCCGGATGAATTACCTTTATTTTTAGAAAAGCCTTCGATACAGTTCCCCATAAGCGATTTTGACCCAAGTAAGGGGACATGGCTGGGGAGCAAAATTGTTATGGGTTGGCGATTGGCTTTCAAATCGTAAAAAAACGGGTGTAAAAAAGGGGGAAAAAATCTATTGGTTGATTCTATTGGGGGGCCCCGGGCTCGGCTTGGGGCCCCCCCTTTTCCCGATATATATCAACGTCTGGACTCGGACTTTTATCAAAAAAATCGAAATTTTTAGACGACACCAAATTAGGCGGTAAAGCATATACTAAGAAAACTGCGAACTCATAAAATGACCTCGACAAAATATCAGACTGGGGATAAAAGGTATTTTAAAAATTTAAATTTCCCAAATGAAAGAATGAATAGGCAACATAACCTCAATATAACTATCAAAAGCAAAAAAAATCGTTAACTGAAATACAGCGGAAAAGGATTTAGGGGTACATAGTAATGATCTGAAAACCAGCCGCATTGCCTAGCTGCCAGTAAAAAAAGGGGAATATGTTGGGCTTTATTAAACGCAATTTTGAACACAAAACTCCGAAAGTAAAGACACAAAACACGTCCTTGGTTAGGCCCCATTGGGAATATGCCGTCCAAATTTTGGTCGCCCGTTTCGTAAAAGACCAAACCAAAATTTGGGAAACATGCAAAGAAGAAACAACCAAACAAATTTCCCTCTCTGGAAATTCATCTTATGAAAAGAGCGGAAATT
>JACEEZ010021521.1:37500-40000 GCA_016584305.1 Chionoecetes opilio | reverse complement strand
AGGAAGAGATGATGAGATATGAAGAGAGGAAGAGAGAACAAAAGAGAAGAGATGAGGAGGAGAAGAAAGGAGAATATAAGAGAAGAATAAAAATAGCAGAGGAAAATAGTGAGAGGGAAGAATAGAAGAGAAGAATAGCGAAAGAAGAATAGAAATTAAGAGAAAATACTGGAGATAAAAGAAAGAAGGAATGAAGAGAAAGGAGAAGAGAAGAGAAGAAATGAGAAGAGAGAGAGAGAAAACACGAGAAAAAAAAACACGAGACACTCACTCACCTCACCTCACACCCCACACACAGGGCCTAAAAAATTCCCAACCCCCAGCACCTCACCCTCAGCACCTCACTAGAATACCTTACACATAGCACACATAGAAACACACAGCGAGACTCCAGCACACGGGAGACTCACACACACAGAGGCAGCTGGTCCCGTCACTATCTCCGGGCCAGGTGGTGCAGGTTGGCCAGGTGGTGCAGGTTGGCCAGGTGGTGGAGGTTGGCCAGGTGGTGCAGGTTGGCCACCACGACCGCCAGCACCACCTGAGTGACGAAGGCGGGGCAGTGGACGCCGGCACTCTCGCCTCCCTGCATGGCGGCTGGTTGTTCTCCTGAAGGGGCGAAAGGAATGGGTTAGCATAGTATTATTAGTATAGTATTAGTATCTTGTGGGTTTGATAGGTGGGTGGAATGATAAAGATAGATTGGTATACTATAGATGATAAATAGGTAATAAAGGTGCGAGAGTTAGTTTTAGTCCGAGGGTTAGTTGTTAGTGATTAGTTGTTGTTGTTTGGATTAGTCAGTGTGGGTTAGATAGGTGGGTGGGACGAAAAGGGCGTGGATTAGGATAGATTGTAAGGATATGTTAGGTGGATGGATGAATAACGAAAGATGGGTAAACATATAGGTGGATGGGACGAAAAAGATAGGTAGGTAAATTAATAGGTGGATGGGATGAAAAAGATAGATAGGTAAATTGATAAGTAAATAGATAAGTAGCTAATATAAGTATAGATAAGTAATAGATAGGTAGATAGGCAGGCAATATAGGTATAAATAGATAATAAATAGGTAAATATATAGGTAATATAGGTATAGATAGGTAAATATGTAGGTAATGTAGGTATATATAGGTATTAAATAGGTATAAATAGGTAAATATATAGGTAATGTAGGTATATATAGGTATTAAATAGGTATAAATAGGTAAATATATAGGTAATGTAGGTATATATAGGTATTAAATAGGTATAAATAGTTATATATAGGTATAAATAGGTAAATATGTAGGTAATGTAGGTATATATAGGTATTAAATAGGTATAAATAGTATATATATAGGTATAAATAGGTAAATATATAGGTAATGTAGGTATATATAGGTATTAAATAGGTAAATAGCTGGAAAGAGAGGTACAAGAATGTGAATGGTTGACGGTTTTGAGAGAGAGAAAGATTAAAAACCATCAACAACATATTTTAAATGTACGTAGTTTAAAAAAATTCAAACAATTATAAAAAGTCACAAAACTAAAGATAAATTGTCAGGTGCTCGATTTAATATTTTCAAAACGGGTTTAGTACAGGAAACATACATCCTCACTACAACAATTCTTATGGAACGTGACACAGGCAGCAAAGGTCAACAGCAGGGAGCAAAGGTCAAAACGGTATAACACTAAACATGTTCTGACGTACACCCTTCTGTGTGAGTCAGTTTTAATTACTAGCAACATGAAAACAGTTTGAGATTCTTACCTGTTGAACATGATAATAATAATAATAATAATAATAATAATAATAATAATAATAATAATAATAATAATAATAACAAAGACAGCATAATAATAATAAATAATGACATAATAACCTATCACAAATAAGAAATAAATCAGAAATAAAAACTCAACAATGAATAATGACAACAAAGCGACTGTTGAAGTAATATATGAATGTAGAAATTACTTAACTATATATTTTTATTTTCTGACTGTATATGATGGACTGTATATATTTTATTTTCTGACTGTATATGATGGACTGTATATATTTTATTTTCTGACTGTATGTGATTGACTGTATATATTTTATTTTCTGACTGTATATGATGGACTGTATATATTTTTATTTTCTGACTGTATGTGATGGACTGTATATATTTTATTTTTTTACTGTATATGATTGACTGTATATATTTTATTTTCTGACTGTATGTAATTGACTGTATATATTTTTATTTTCTGACTGTATATGATGGACTGTATATATTTTATTTTCTGACTGTATATGATTGACTGTATATATTTTATTTTCTGACTGTATATGATGACTGTATATATTTTATTTTCTGACTGTATATGATGGACTGTATATATTTTATTTTCTGACTGTATGTGATTGACTGTATATATTTTATTTTCTGACTGTATGTGATTGACTGTATATATTTTATTTTCTGACTGTATATGATGGACTGTATATATTTTATTTTCTGACTGT
>JACEEZ010021521.1:17500-32500 GCA_016584305.1 Chionoecetes opilio | reverse complement strand
GAGGAGAGAAAGAGGAGGGATAGGGAGAGGAGATAAAGAGGAGGGATAGGGAGAGGAGAGAAAGAGGGGGGATGGGGAGAGGAGATAAAGAGGAGGGATAGGGAGAGGAGAGAAAGAGGAGGGATAGGGAGAGGAGAGAAAGAGGAGGGATAGGGAGAGGAGAGAAAGAGGAGGGATAGGGAGAGGAGATAAAGAGGAGGGATAGGGAGAGGAGATAAAGAGGAGGGATAGGGAGAGGAGAGAAAGAGGAGGGATAGGGAGAGGAGAGAAAGAGGAGGGATAGGGAGAGGAGATAAAGAGGAGGGATAGGAGAGGAGATAAAGAGGAGGGATAGGGAGAGGAGAGAAAGAGGAGGGATAGGGAGAGGAGATAAAGAGGAGGGATAGGGAGAGGAGATAAAGAGGAGGGATAGGGAGAGGAGATAAAGAGGAGGGATAGGGAGAGGAGATAAAGAGAGGATAGGAGAGGATAAAGAGGAGGGATAGGGAGAGGAGATAAAGAGGAGGGATAGGGAGAGGAGATAAAGAGGAGGGATAGGGAGAGGAGATAAAGAGGAGGGATAGGGAGAGGAGAGAAAGAGGAGGGATAGGGAGAGGAGATAAAGAGGAGGATAGGGAGAGGAGAGAAAGAGGAGGGATAGGGAGAGGAGAGTAAAGAGGAGGGATAGGGAGAGGAGATAAAGAGGAGGGATAGGGAGAGGAGAGAAAGAGGAGGGATAGGGAGAGGAGAGAAAGAGGAGGGATAGGGAGAGGAGATAAAGAGGAGGGATAGGGAGAGGAGATAAAGAGGAGGGATAGGGAGAGGAGAGAAAGAGGAGGGATAGGGAGAGGAGAGAAAGAGGAGGGATAGGGAAAGGAGATAAAGAGGAGGGATAGGGAGAGGAGATAAAGAGGAGGGATAGGGAGAGGAGATAAAGAGAGGAAGGAAAGGAGAAAAATAGGAGGGAAGGAGGGGAGATAAAAGAGGAGGGATAGGGAGAGGAGATAAAGAGGAGGGATAGGGAGAGGAGATAAAGAGAGGGATAGGGATAGGAGATAAGAGGAGGGATAGGGAGAGGAGATAAAGAGGAGGGATAGGGAGAGGAGATAAAGAGAAGGTATAGGGAGAGGAGATAAAGAGGAGGGATAGGGAGAGGAGATAAAGAGGAGGGATAGGGAGAGGAGAGAAAGAGGAGGGATAGGGAGAGGAGAGAAAGAGGAGGGATAGGGAGAGGAGAGAAAGAGGAGGGATAGGGAGAGGAGATAAGAGAGGTATAGGGAGAGGAGAAAAGAGGAGGGATAGGGAGAGGAGAGAAAGAGGAGGGATAGGGAGAGGAGAGATAGAGGAGGGATAGGGAGAGGAGAGAAAGAGGAGGGATAGGGAGAGGAGAGAAGAGGTATGAAGATGGAAGAGGGGCTGCGAGGGAGAGGAGAGAGAAACTGAGAAAGAGAGGGGGGGGAGAGGGGAAGACAAAACCGATGGAAGGAAGGAGGAAAAAGGAGAAGAGGAAAATAAAATAAGAGGTGTCAAGTGATGGAAAAAGAAGGAAGGAAAGAAGAAAGGAAATAGAAGAAAACAAGGAAAGAAGGAAGGATTGAAAAGAGAAGATGTAGATAACATGAAAAAGATTAGAACGGAAGGAAGACAAATAAATTTAAAAAAAGTTGAAAGAATAAAAACAAAGCACAACAATAATAACAAAACGAAAAGAAAAACAAAAATAGCAACAGAAGAACAAAAGAAACAAAAGGAAAATCTATCTAAAACAGTAAAAAGAAAAGTGACAAAAATAACGACAAAAGATAAATTTTAGAGAGAAAAAGAAGAATAAAAGCAGAAAAAGGAAGAGGAAGAATAGCAGAAAGAAGAAGAATTTAAGCAGAAAGAAGAAGAATTTAAGCAGAAAGAAGAAGAATTCAAGCAGAAATAAGAAGATTTTAAGCAGAAAGAAGAAAAATTTAAGCAGAAAGAAGAAGAATTTAAGCAGGAAGAAGAAGAATTTAAGAAGAAAGAAGAAGAATTTAAGCAGGAAGAAGAAGAATTTAAGCAGAAAGAAGAATAATTTAAGCAGGAAGAAGAAGAATTTAAGCAGAAAGAAGAAGAATTCAAGCAGAAAAAAGAAGAAGAATTAAAGCAGAAAGAAGAAGAATTTAAGCAGAAAGAAGAAGAATTCAAGCAGAAAAAAGAAGAAGAATAGCAAGAAGAAGAATCCAAGCAGAAAGAAGAAGAATTCAAGCAGGAAGAAGAAGAATTTAAGCAGAAAGAAGAAGAATTAAAAGAATAAGAAGAATCAAGCAGAAAGAAGAAGAGAATAGCAAAGAAGAAGAATTAAAGCAGAAAGAAGAAGAATTTAAGCAGAAAGAAGAAGAATTCAAGCAGAAAAAAGAAGAAGAATTAAAGCAGAAAGAAGAAGAATTTAAGCAGAAAGAAAAAGAATTCAAGCAGAAAAAAGAAGAATTCAAGCAGAAAAAAGAAGAATTCAAGCAGAAAAAAGAAGAATAGCAAGAAGAAAAATTAAAGCAGAAAGAAGAAGAATTTAAGCAGAAAGAAGAAGAATTCAAGCAGAAAAAAGAAGAAAAATAGCAAGAAGAAGAATTAAAGCAGAAAGAAGAAGAATTTAAACAGAAAGAAGAAGAATTCAAGCAGAAAAAAGAAGAAGAATAGCAAGAAGAAGAATTTAAGCAGAAAGAAAAATTTAAGCAGAAAAAGAAGAAGAATTAAGCAAAAGAAGAAGAATTAAAGCAGAAAAGGAAGAGAAGAATTTAAGCAGAAAGAAGAAGAATTTAAGCAGAAAAAGAAGAATTAAGCAGAAAGAAGAATTTAAGCAGAAAGAAGTAGAATTTAAGCAGGAAGAAGAAGAATTTAAGCAGAAAGAAGAAGAATTTAAGCAGAAAGAAGAAGAATTCAAGCAGAAAAAAGAAGAAAAATAGCAAGAAGAAGAATTAAAGCAGAAAGAAGAAGAATTCAAGCAGAAAGAAGAAGAATTTAAACAGAAAGAAGAAGAATTCAAGCAGAAAGAAGAAGAATTTAAACAGAAAGAAGAAGAATCCAAGCAGAAAGAAGAAGAATTCAAGCAGGAAGAAGAAGAATTTAAGCAGAAAGAAGAAGAATTTAAACAGAAAGAAGAAGAATTCAAGCAGAAAAAAGAAGAAGAATAGCAAGAAGAAGAATTAAAGCAGAAAGAAGAAGAATTTAAGCAGAAAGAAGAAGAATTCAAGCAGAAAAAAGAAGAATTCAAGCAGAAAAAAGAAGAATTCAAGCAGAAAAAAGAAGAATAGCAAGAAGAAGAATTAAAGCAGAAAGAAGAAGAATTTAAGCAGAAAGAAGAAGAATTTAAGCAGAAAGAAGAAGAATTTAAGCAGAAAGAAGAAGAATTTAAGCAGGAAGAAGAAGAATTTAAGCAGAAAGAAGAAGAATTTAAGCAGAAAGAAGAAGAATTTAAGCAGAAAGAAGAAGAATTTAAGCAGAAAGAAGAAGAAATTAAGCAGAAAGAAGAAGAATTTAAGCAGAAAGAAGAAGAATTTAAGCAGCAAGAAGAAGAATTTAAGCAGAAAGAAGAAGAATTTAGGCAGGAAGAAGAAGAATTTAAGCAGAAAGAAGAAGAATTTAAGCAGAAAGAAGAAGAATTAAGCAGAAAGAAGAAGAATTAAGCAGAAAAAAAAAGAATAGCAAGAAGAAGAATTCAAGCAGAAAGAATAATAATAATAAAGCAGAAAGAAGAGGAATTAAAGCAGAAAAAAAAGAAGAATTTAAGCAGAAAGAAGAAGTAGAATAGCAAGAAGAAGAAAAAGTAGGAGAAAACAGGAATTAAAGCAGAAAGAAGAAGAAGAGTAGCAGAAAACAGGAATTAAAGCAGAAAGAAGAAGAAGAGTAGCAGAAAACAGAGGAATTAAAGCAGAAAGAAGAAGAAGAGTAGCAGAAAACAGGAATTAAAGCAGAAAGAAGAAGAAGAGTAGCAGAAAACAGGAATTAAAGCAGAAAGAAGAAGAAGAAGAGTAGCAGAAAGCAGAGGAATTAAAGCAGAAAGAAGAAGAAAAATAGCAGAAAACAGGAATTAAAGCAGAAAGAAGAAGAAGAATAGCAAGAAGAAGAAGAAGAGTAGGAGAAAACAGAGGAATTAAAGCAGAAAGAAGAAGAAGAGTAGCAGAAAACAGAGGAATTAAAGCAGAAAGAAGAAGAAGAATAGCAGAAAACAGGAATTAAAGCAGAAAGAAGAAGAATTTAAGCAGAAAAAAGAAGATGAATATAATCACAAAGAATAAAGATAATAAAAGTAAATAGCGGGAAGTAGCAGCAGACAATAATGGCGGGGGGAAGTAGTGGAAATGTGATCCCGTTGGTGCGGTGAAAACGGCATCTTTTTTCATAGGCTAGGCGAAAATTGCTCCAGTTTGGCGGGAAATGGATATGTGCGTGTTTTCATTTTATTATTTTTTTTTACTGTGTGGGGAGGGGGGGGTGTGTGTGTGTGTGTGTGTGTGTGTGTGTGTGTGTGTGTGTGTGTGTGTGTGTGTGTGTGTGTGTGTGTGTGTGTGTGTGTGTGTGACTCGGTGAGGGAAAATTGTGAAACATATTAGAGAGAGAGAATATTTTTGTGTTTACAACACATACACCCACACATCACGACACACACACACAAAGCACACACACACACACCACACAACCACACACACACACAGCACACCCACACACACACCACACACACACCAACACACACACACACACACACACACACACACCACACATATGAACACTCACACCAAACCAACAACACGAAAACACAAAAAAAACGAAAAAAAAACAGACGACAAACAAACACAGACAGGAAATATGAAAGAAGAGGAAACACAACGAAATAAAACAAAAAAATACTGCAGTGGTGTTACGCGTGTTGGTCTTATTATTGTTTGGTGCGCCAGTTTGTGTTGCACTGGAATGCTGCTGGTGTATAAATAGCCAACGAGGGGAGAGGCTGAGGGGAAAGAGAGGGTAGAGGGAGATGGGACAAGGTAAGGGTGACGGTAGACTAGAGGGAAGGAGGAGAGGGGAGGGTAGGAGGAGGAGGAGGAGGGGAAATGGATGGGTTAGGGTAGGAGGAGGGGAAAGGGAGGGGAGGGTGAGGGGAGGGTGACAGTAGAGGGAAGGAGAAGGGGAGGGGAAGGGTAGGGTAAGGGTAACGGTAGAGGGAGGGGTGGCAGTAGAGGAGGGAAGGAAGGAAGATTGGAGAGGAGGGTGAGGGGAGAGAGAGGGGAGAGAGAGAGAGAGAGAGAGAGAGAGAGAGAGAGAGAGAGAGAGAGAGAGAGAGAGAGAGAGAGAGAGAGAGAGAGAGAGAGAGAGAGGAGGGGAAAGAGAAGGGTAGAGGGGGAGGGAGAGGGAAGGAGGAGAAGAGAGAGGAGAGGATAGGGTAATGCAGAGGGGGGATGAGAGATAGAGGGGAAAGAGAGAGAGGGGAGAGGGGTGGAGACACTCTTAAAGGTTATATTTGTAAAGGCTCCCCCCTGTCTGTCCTATGCCGCTAACGCATCACCCTGTACTACTAACCCTGTACTACTAACCCTGTACTACTAACCCTGTACTACTAACCCTGTACTACTAACCCTGTACCACTAACCCTGTACCACTAACCCTGTACTACTAACCCTGTACTACTAACCCTGTACCACTAACCCTGTACCACTAACCCTGTACTACTAACCCTGTACTACTAACCCTGTACTACTAACCCTGTACTACTAACCCTGTACTACTAACCCTGTACTACTAACCCTGTACTACTAACCCTGTACTACTAACCCGTACTACTGTAACTAACCCTGTACTACTAACCCTGTACCACTAACCCTGTACTACTAACCCTGTACTACTAACCCTGTACTACTAACCCTGTACTACTAACCCTGTACTACTAACCCTGTACTACTAACCCTGTACTACTAACCCTGTACTACTAACCCTGTACTACTAACCCTGTACTACTAACCCTGTACTACTAACCCTGTACTACTAACCCTGTACTACTAACCCTGTACCACTAACCCTGTACCACTAACCCTGTACCACTAACCCTGTACTACTAACCCTGTACTACTAACCCTGTACTACTAACCCTGTACTACTAACCCTGTAGTTCCCCTTTCAATTCAACACTGCTAGACTGTTACAAAGTACTTTTTTTTACCCATATAATAAACTCCTGTATTTTTTTTTTCCTCTGGTATTAACACTACAATATTTTTCAAGGTCAGTTTACTTTAACCTCTGTTGCTTTTTTATTGCATAGTCTCAATTTTTTCTTCTCGTTATTTTACAAGCCTTATATATATTTTTTTTGAGCCATCTAATAAACTTCTATATTTCTGTGTTATTTTTTCATGGTATTAACACTGGAATATTTTCAAGGTCAATTTACTTTAACCTCTATCGCTTTGTTATTTTATAGTCTCAATTTTCCTTCACCTTTTTATACAAGGCTTCTTCTTTTTTTTTTACCCATCTAATAAACTCCCTCTGGTTTGTTGTTTAAGCCAATTATTTCATCTATACTTTTAACTTATCGCTATCAATTTTTTCTCATGTTTTTTCACAAGCCTTTTTATGTAACTTTTTTTTTACTTATATTTTCCCCTCATATTTTTTTCTGGTATTAACACAACAATATTTTCAAGGTCAGTATACTTTTAACCTCTATCGCTTAGTTTTATTATTTTATTCTCAATTTTATCACCTTTTTTACGCTTCTTTTTTTTTACCCATCTAATAAACTCCCTCTGTTTTTTTTCTGGTATTAACAACAATAATTTCAAGGTCATTACTCTAACCTCTATCGCTTAGTTATTTTATAGTCTCATTTTTTCCTCTCACACTTTTTATAGCTTTTTTTTTATTAATATTTTCCCCATCAATAAGCTCCTTGACATTTTTTTCTGTATTAACACAACTTTCAAGGTCAGTTACTTTTAACTCTATCGCTTAGTTTATTTTCAAGCTCTTTTTTATGCTACCTCTTTATACAGCTTTTTTTTTTTTTTTTTTTCCCTGCTAATAACTCGCTCGCTTTTTTGTTTCTGGTATTAACGCAACATATTTGTCTAGTTCCGTAACTTTTAATCCTTTGTTATTTTATAGTTCAATTTTTCTTCACCTTTTATTCAGGCTTTTTTTTTTCTGTTATCCATCTAAGAATACTCCTAGATTTTTTTGTTCTGCTATTACAACATTAATTTTCAGGTCAATTTACTTACCACTTATCTTATGTTTTGTTTATAGTCTCATTTTTTTTCCTCTTATTTTACAAGCTTTTAACTCGAACTATTTGCCTTCTGTGTTAGTTGTTTCATTGATTCCTTTTGTCATGTTTTTCCTTTGCTATTTAACTCGCAAGACTTATTTTACGTGTTTTTGTTTCTCTTTCCTTTGTCTTTTTTCTGGCTTTTACTTGCTATTTAACTTGCAAGACTTTTTTTACTGTTTTTGTTTTCTGTTTCTTCTTTTACTTTTCCTTGGCTATTTAACTGCTAATGTACTTTTTTACCGTGTTTTCTTGTTTTATCTTCTATTATCCTTTTTTATGTTTCTTGCTTTTACTACAAGACTTTTTTCGTGTTTTCTTGTTTCTATGTCATTCTTTTGTTTGTTTTTTGTTATTTAATTCCTTTGCTTGTTTATTTTGCTATTTCTACTTTTTTCTGTTTCTTTTGTTCTGTTTTTCTTGGCTATTTTACTCCAAGACTTATTTAATCGTTTTCTTGTTTCTTGTATTCCTTTGTCTTTTTTCCTTTGCTATTTAACTCGCAAGACTTATTTTACGTGTTTTTTGTTTCTATTTCATTCCTTTTGTCTTGTTTTCCTTGGCTATTTAACTCAAGACTTATTTTACGTGTTTCTTGTTTCTACTTCATTCCTTTTGTCTTGTTTTCCTGGCTATTTAACTGCAAGACTATTTTTTTTTTCTTTTCTTTTGTCATTCTTTTGTGGCTTTTATCACTTGGCTATTTAACTGCAAGACTTTTTTTTAGTCTTTTTTTTGTTTTCCTATTCATCTTTAGTCTTGTTTCCTGCTATTTACTCGCAAGACTTATTTTACGTGTTTTTTTTTTATTTTCATTCTTTGTCTTTTTTCCTGGCTTTTACTTGCTAGGGACTTATTTTACGTGTTTTTTGTTTCTATGTCATTCCTTTTGTCTTGTTTTCCCTGGCTATTTAACTGCAAGACTTATTTTACGTGTTTTTTGTTTCTATTTTCGCCTTTGCCTGCAGTGTTCAGTTGCCGCCTCTTTTTCCCTCCCATTAACCTTTCAATTTCGTTTTTTGGGTCACTAATTTATTGTCTTTACCTTACACTCTCTTGCTCTTTTTCCTGCCCTTATTTTTCTCCCTTTTTTTAATCAATGGAAAATTGTTATAGGGACTTCTTTTTTTTCCTTAATTAACATCGTAAAATTTATTATTCTTAGGTTTATTCTTAGGTTTATTTTATTTTTTTATTGTTTTTATTTATCTGATTTGAGTTTTTTTTATTTTTTATTCTATACTCTGGACTTCATTATCTTTGGGTTATAGTATAGTGCAGTCTCAGCCTATGATGTTTATATAACTCATGTTGTCTGGGTATTTCAGTATGATGTTCGCAGTATGATTTGCATTATGATGTTCGCAGTATGATTTTTGCAGTATGATGTTTTGAGTATGATGTTTGCAGTATGATTTTTGCAGTATGATGTTCGAGTATGATGTTTGCAGTATGATTTTTGCGTATGATGTTCGCAGTATGATTTTCGCAGTATGATGTTCGCAGTATGATGTTATGAGTATGATGTTTGCAGTATGATGTTATGAGTATGATGTTTGCAGTATGATGTTTGCAGTATGATGTTCACAGTATGTGTTTCTGTATACGAGTTTCTATTGTGGTATGATGTTTGCATAGATGTCGATCAGTAATTCTTGAGTATGATGTTCTCAGTATGATGTAAGTATGATGTTATGAGAGATGTATGCGTAGTAGTATGATGTTTGCTTATGTTGCGTCTCAATATTGAAATTTCACAATATCACCTTCAATGAGTTCAAGTATGTGTTATCAATCGAGTTCTAATTATTATATTTTCATTTCGATCACCCTTCCACTATGATGTTTCGTATGTGTAAAAAAGTTTACAATCTATGTGCTATGAGTTTTTATAGGTTTCATGTGAATGATTAAAGAATTTCATAATGGTCAAGTATTGTTATCGACCAACTTAAACTATTTTTTTTCATTTTCCTCCCCTTACCACTATCGTATCTTTCTATGTGATAATACAAGGTACTAATTTTCTTTTTCAGGTTATAAGTTTCGATGAAAGATCTTAATAATGCGTTTGTTAGAACTTATATTTATCGTTTCCTTGTCCCTCCCTGAAGACTCTACGAGATAATACAAGTTACTAATGTTCTTCTATTCAGACTGTAAATCCGCCCTGAAGACCGTCTTATATACGTTGTGCAACACTACGAGGTGGTTATCGCAGTAATAGTCCCTCTGTCCCCTCCCTGAAGACTCTTATTGCCGTGTCTGAGAATGGGAAAAACTTAATCTCTCTGGCTGACTCATCGATTCTTTAGCTTGCAGTATTGTCAAGGGACCTTTTGTACTCTGGCATTCAGTAGTTTTGAGGGAGTTTCTATATTTCCTTCTCTATTTCTCTCTATTTCTTTTCTCTCTCTCTCTCTCTTCTATATATCTCTTTCTTCTTCCATACTCAAGCTTGCAGTATTGTCAAGGGACCTTTTGTACTCTAGCACTCAGCAGTTTTGAGGGAGTTTCTATATTTCCTTCTCTATTTCTCTATACTTCTCTTCTCTCTCTCTTCTATATATTTCTTTCTTCTTCCATACTCAAGCTTTCAGTATTCTTAAGGGGCTTATCTACATTCTAGCTTTCAGAGATTTTGGAAATTCATCTTAACTGAGCTTTTAGTATTCTTATGAAATTCTAGCTTTTTTTTTTTTATATAGGGAGAACTATTCCTCTTTTACGGGTTTTAGCTTTTGATATTTAAGGGACTTTACTCTTCAGGGTCTTTACAGGGTCTTTATCAGGGTCTTTTACTTCCAGGGTCTTTATCAAGGTCTTTTACTTCCAGGGTCTTTATCAGGGTCTTTTACTTCCAGGGTCTTTATCAAGGTCTTTTACTTCCAGGGTCTTTATCAGGGTCTTTTACTTCCAGGGTCTTTATCAAGGTCTTTTACTTCCAGGGTCTTTCTCAGGGTCTTTTACTTCCAGGGTCTTTATCAGGGTCTTTTACTTCCAGGGTCTTTATCAGGATCTTTTACTTCCAGGGTCTTTATCAGGGTCTTTACTTCCAGGGTCTTTATCAGGGTCTTTTACTTCCAGGGTCTTTATCAGGGTATTTTACTTCCAGGGTCTTTATCAGGGTCTTTTACTTCCAGGGTCTTTATCAGGGTCTTTTACTTCCAGGGTCTTTATCAGGGTATTTTACTTCCAGGGTCTTTATCAGGGTCTTTTACTTCCAGGGTCTTTCTCAGGGTCTTTTACTTCCAGGGTCTTTATCAGGGTCTTTTACTTCCAGGGTCTTTATCAGGATCTTTTACTTCCAGGGTCTTTATCAGGGTCTTTTACTTCCAGGGTCTTTATCAGGGTCTTTTACTTCCAGGGTCTTTATCAGGGTCTTTTACTTCCAGGGTCTTTATCAGGGTCTTTTACTTCCAGGGTCTTTATCAGGGTCTTTTACTTCCAGGGTCTTTATCAGGGTCTTTTACTTCCAGGGTCTTTATCAGGGTCTTTTACTTTCAGGGTCTTTATCAGGGTCTTTTACTTCCAGGGTCTTTATCAGGGTCTTTTATTTTCAGGGTCTTTATCAGGGTCTTTTACTTCCAGGGTCTTTATCAGAGTCTTTTACTTCCAGGGTCTTTATCAGGGTCTTTTACTTCCAGGGTCTTTATCAGGGTCTTTTACTTCCAGGGTCTTTATCAGGGTCTTTATCAGGGTCTTTTACTTTCAGAGTCTTTATCAGGGTCTTTTACTTCCAGGGTCTTTATCAGGGTCTTTTATTTTCAGGGTCTTTATCAGGGTCTTTTACTTCCAGGGTCTTTATCAGGGTCTTTTACTTTCAGGGTCTTTATCAGGGTCTTTTACTTCCAGGGTCTTATCAGGGTCTTTACTTCCAGGGTCTTTATCAGGGACTTTACTTCCAGGGTCTTTATCAGGGACTTTTACTCTCAGGGTTTTATCAGGGTCTTTTACTTCCAGGTCTTTATCAGGGTCTTTTATTTCAGAGTCTTTATCAGGGTCTTTTCTTCCGGGTCTTTCAGGGTCTTTTATTTTCAGGTCTTATCAGGGTCTTTTACTTCCAGGTCTTTATCAGGGTCTTTTACTTTCAGGTCTTATCAGGGTCTTTTACTTCCAGGGTCTTTATCAGGGTCTTTTACTTTCAGGGTCTTATCAGGTCTTACTTCCAGGGTCTTTATCAGGGTCTTTTACTTCCAGGGTCTTATCAGGTCTTTTACTTCCAGGGTCTTTATCAGGTCTTTACTCCAGGTCTTTATCAGGTCTTTACTTCAGGGTCTTATCAGGTCTTTTACTTCCAGGGTCTTTCAGGGTTCTTTAATTCCAGGGTCTTATCGGGTCTTTTAACTCAGGTCTTTATCAGGTCTTTTACTTCCAGGGTCTTTATCAGGGTCTTACTTCCAGGGTCTTTATCAGGGTCTTTTACTTCCAGGTCTTTATCAGGGTCTTTACTCCAGGGTCTTTATCAAGGTCTTTACTTCCAGGGTCTTTATCAGGGTCTTTTACTTCCAGGGTCTTTATCAGGGTCTTTTACTTCCAGGGTCTTTACTCAAGCTTTCATTATTTGGGAGGATCATCCTAAACCTTTATTTTATTAGTATTTCAAGGGCACCGTCTTATCCTTCTCTTAAGCATACTAACTTTACCATGTCTTCAAGCCTCAATTTACCTGTTTCAACCCTCTTAGGAATACTGGGAGCTATTCTCGTGCTTCTGTCTGACAACCTGGAGTGTGTCTGGTCCTGGTTACAGCTTTTTTTTGTGTGTGTAAGGCTTTTGTTTTCCCGGGGGAGACTTTGGGGCCAATTTTCGCTCAGCCTCTTGCCTTACGATCCCTTGGAGACCATCTGAGACCTTTATCTGAGACACTGAGACGCACGTTACCCTGCCGCAGGTCTGTGTGCCGGACGCTTCTTCTTCCTCCTCCTCCTCCTCCTCCTCTCCTTCCTCCTCCTTCCTCCTCCTCCTACTCCTCCTCTCCTCACTTTGGTTTTATCTTCCTTCCTCCTCCTCACTTTTTCTCCTTCTCCTCCTCCTCCTCCTCCTCCTCCTGGTCTTTGTCTTCCTTCCTCCTCCTCCTCCTCCTCCTCCTCCTCCTCTTCCTCCTGCTCCTCCTGTTCCCCATGGCATTTGTCTTCCTATCCTCACATTCTTGCTCCTACTCAGCCTCCTCTTCTTCCTCCTCTTCCTCCTCTGTCTACCTCAACTCTGCCACTTCCTCTTCTTCTCCTCCTCCTCCTCTCCTTCTCCTCCTCTCCTCCTCTTCTCCTTCTCCTCTCCCTCTCTCTTCTTCTTCTTCTTCTCCTTCGCTAGCAGTAACTCCCTAGCAGTGGGTTTTTTTCAATTCATTTATTTACCACTGGCGACAAGGCAAAGGTTAGAGAAGGCAAATTAAAGTCACCAAGTTATACAGAGAGAGAGAGAGAGAGAGAGAAGAGAGAGAGAGAGGAGAGAAGAGAGAGAGAGAGAGAGGAGAGGAGAAGAGAGGAGAGAGAGAGAGAGAGAGAGAGAGAGAGAGAGAGAGAGAGAGAGAGAGAGAGAAGAGCGAGCAGAGAGAGAGAGAGAGAGAGAGAGAAGAGAGAGAGAGAGAGAAGAGAGAGAGAGAGAGAGAGAGAGAGAGAGAGAGAGAGAGAGAGAGAGAGAGAGAGAGAGAGAGAGAACGAACCCTACGACTATAAGTGCAGATTGAAAGATTAATTTCTTCAGATGACCTGCGTTCCTTCACATCGGGAACAGAAGTTGTCATAAAACTGGAATTAGATCAAGAGAGTAGAAAAAAAACCTAATAAGAAGCCAAACCATAATAAAAAGAATCTCATAACTGCAAGAGGTCAAGAAAAGAAAAAATACATCAAACAATATAGATATAAGGTGAACACGTAACCCATCGATGTTGATTAGCGTGTAAAAACTAATTAATTTTCTCCTGTAGACGCTGATGAAGGTAAAAACACATTAAATTTAGTAAGTGAGTCATGCCCTTAGCTTACCTGTTAGATTTAGACGTCAGTCACGCCCTGTTAAATTTAGATGTAAGTCACGCCCTGTTAAATTTAGAAAACCTGTCACACCTTTAGCTTACCTGTTAAATTTAATAGTAAATCACGCCCTTGTTAGATTTAATAAGCGACTCATGCCCTTAGCTTCCCTGTTAAATTTAATCGTTAGTCACGCCCCTGTTAAATTTTTTAGTACCACACCCTTAGCTTACTTATTAAATCTAGTAGTAATCAAGTCACGCCCTTAGCTTACTTATTAAATCTAGTAGTAATCAAGTCACGCCCTTAGCTTACTTATTAAATCTAGTAGTAATCAAGTCACGCCCTTAGCTTACTTATTAAATCTAGTAGTAATCAAGTCACGCCCTTAGCTTACTTATTAAATCTAGTAGTAATCAAGTCACGCCCTTAGGTTACTTATTAAATCTAGTAGTAATCAAGTCACACCCTTAGCTTACTTATTAAATCTAGTAATAATCAAGTCACGCCCTTAGCTTACTTATTAAATCTAGTAGTAATCAAGTCACGCCCTTAGCTTACCTATTAAATTTAGTAAGACATAGGATTCTATTTTAGGTTATCAATTCCCTTCTATTCTTTCTTCTATTTTACCTGTTAAAGTAGTAAGTCACGCCCTTCGATTACCTGTTGAATTTAGTAGTAGTAAGTCACGCCCTTAGCAAAGACTCACGCCCTTAGATTACCTGTTAAATTTAGTAAGTCACGCCCTTAGCAAAGACCCACGCCCTTAGCTTACCTGTTAAATTTAGTAATCACGCCTTAGCAAAGACCCACGCCCTTAGCTTACCTGTTAAATTTAGTAAGTCACGCCCTAGCAAGACCGCCCTATTACCTGTTTAATGTTAGTAATTCCCTTAGCAAGACCCGCCCTTACTTTACCTGTTAAATTAGTAAGTCACGCCCTTAGCAAGACCGCCTTAGATTACCTGTTAAATTAGTAAGTAGTAGTAAAGTCACGCCCTTAGCAAATTGACCTCACCGCCCCTTAGTTACCTTTAAATTTAGTAAGTCACGCCCTTAGCAAAGACCCACGCCCTTAGCTTACCTGTTAAATTTAGTAAGTCACGCCCTTAGCAAAGACCCACGCCCTTAGATTACCTGTTAAATTTAGTAAGTCACGCCCTTAGCAAAGACCCACGCCCTTAGCTTACCTGTTAAATTTAGTAAGTCATGCCCTTAGCTTACCTGTTAAATTTAGTAGCAAGCGATTCATGCCTTTAGCTTACCTATTAAGTTTAAGTAAGTCACGCCCTTAGTCACGCCCTTGTCTTACCTGTGAGGATGTACACGCTGACGGAGGCGGGCTCAGCATTGGCGGGCACACACGTATAGTTCCCGGAGTCCGCTGTCGTAGCCCGGGTAAGAATAAGCCGGGAGGTGCGAGAGAGTTTGTCCAGTGACCACGCTGATGCCGCCCCGCGAGCTGTAGTTGACGAGGGTGGAGCCGCGGTACCAGTAGATGTACTGCGGCGGCTCCGGGCTGCCCGTCACCCGGCACGTCAGGTTGATGTTGCTCCCGCTGACCATGTGTAGCTCTCGAGGCCCTCCTACTTCTGCTGCCGCCTCTGTTATGGATGGTGGTGGGTTGAAGCAAAGGAAATGAGGGGAAAAAAGGGAGGAAAAGAGAAATGTCGTTTATGACAGTCGTTTTCTAAGGCCTTTTGTGTTATTGTTGTTGCGTTTTTGTTGTTATTTTTGGTTTTGTTGTTATAT
>JACEEZ010021521.1:0-12500 GCA_016584305.1 Chionoecetes opilio | reverse complement strand
CTGTTTTCTTACAAGTAGTTGATAGTTAGTAGTATGTAGTGCAGCAGATACCCTCGCTATGGACCAATATGTCTCCTGGTGTCTGTTATTCCTATGTAATCCTATGTAATTCTCCTCCTCCTCCTCCTCCTCCTCCTCCTCCTCCTCCTCCTCCTCCAACACCTCATCCTATTTCGTATCCTTTTAGCCATTACCTTTTCCTTTCCTGCTTTTTCCTCTTTTCTGCTAGGGCTATTCTCTCACACACACACACACACACACACACACCACACACACACACACACACACACGCACACGCACACACCACAACCACACACACACACACACACACACACACACACACACACACACACACACACACATTACCCTCCCCCCCACACACTACCCTCCTCCCACACACTCCCCCTCACCACCCACACACACACTCACCCACAACCTGGAGGTGAAAGGGACGCGACATCTTGGGGTCGGTGGACACTTGACACTCAAAGACGCCGGAGTCAGAGCGCTGGGCTAAGTCTATACGCAGCGTCCAGTCGTTGGTGGCCTCGGAGTGGACGGCGGTGAAGCGGTCGTCAGTGGTGTAGGTGAAGAGTCCCACAGTGAGGACGTGTGCTCCCTTGCGTCTTATCCACGTCACCTGCAAAGGGAAGAAGGGAAGGAAAGGGGAAAGGGAAGGTGTTGGTTATTTAGCTCTTCAGGTTGCAGTGAGTTTGATGAGGTTGAAAAGGAGAGAATTACAGGTTGGCAGTGAGGTTAAGGAGAAGAATACAGGGTGGTAGGGAGGTTGAGAAGGAGAGAATACAGGGTGGTAGGGTGGTTGAGAAGGAGAGAACTACAGGGTGGTAGGGAGGTTGAGAAGGAGAGAATACAGGGTGGTAGGGGTTGAGAAAGAGAAAATACAGTGGCTTAATCTTCTCCTCCTTTCGTTTTCTTCAAGCCTTTCCTTCCTCACTTCTAAACTCCCAAAAAGGCCAGCTCTAAAGGTAAGGTCTCTGTTTCCTCCTCGGTGTTCCCAAAACTTCCCTTACTTCTAAACCTTTTTAAAACCCCTTACTCCTGTTTGTCGTCACCCCTGTTAAAGCCGTCCGTCCTTTAATTAGGTTACCCTTTTATTTGAAGTCCCCTTTAAATTTTTTTTTTTTTTTTTTTTTTTTTTTCACCTTAATTTAAGCGTCCACCCCTGTTAATTTAGATTTAGTCACCACCCTGTTAAATTTAGAAAGCCAGTCACGTCCTGTTAAATTTAGATGTAAGTCACGCCCTGTTAAATTTAGAAAGCCAGTCACGCCCTGTTAAAAGAGTAACAGCCCTTTAATTTGAGAAATCACGCCTTTATTTGAAAGCCACCCGCCCGTTAAATTTATTGTCCGCCCTGAAATTTAGAAAGCCTGTCACATTTCTTCTGTTTTAATGTAAACACCCCTTGTTATTAATAGCGACCATGCCCTAGCTACCTGTTAAATTCAATCGTTAGTCACCCCCTGAAATTTTTTGTCCACCCCTTGCATACTAATTAAATCTAAGTATCAGTCGCCCTTAGCTTCCCTTATTAAATCTAGTAGTAATCAAAAAGAAAACGCCCTAGCTTACTTATTAAATCTAGTATTTTCGTCACGCCCTTAGCTTACTTATTAATTCTAGTAGTAAATCAAGTCAGCCTTGCTTACCTTTTAATCTTAGTATAAATCCCCTTGCCCTTATTAAATCTTAGTTCAAGTCAACGCCCTTAGTTACTTATTCTAGATAATCGTCCCCACCCTTAGCCTTTACTTATTAAATCTTGTTAATAATCAATCATGCCCTTGCCTTCTTTTAAATCAGTATTTAATCAATCCACGCCCTTAGCTACCTTTTTAAATTTAGTAAACATAGTTCTATTTTATTATCAATTCCCTCTTCTTCTTCTTTTTACCTTAAAGTAGTAAGCCCCCGCCCTTCTTACCTTTAAATTAGTAGTATAATCACCCCCTTAAAAACAGACTCACGCCCTTAGTTCCTGTTAAATTTGTAAACAGTCACGCCCTTAGCAAAGATCCCACGCCCTTAGCTTACCTGTTAATTTGTAGTCACGCCCTTAAAGACCCACCCCTTACTTCCCTTTATTTTGTCACGCCCTTAGGCAAATGCCCACGCCCTTGTTACCTGTTAAATTTAGTAAGGCCCACGCCCTTAGCAAAGACCCCGCCTAGCTTACCTGTTAAATTTAGTAATCACGCCCTTAGCAAAGCCCCACGCCTTAGTTACCTGTTAAATTTATAAGTCACGCCCTTAGCAAAGACCCCGCCCTTAGTTACCTGTTAAATTTAGTGTCACGCCCTTAGCAAGACCCACGCCTTGCTTACCTTTTAAATTTAGTAATTCACGCCCTTAAAGACCACGCCCTTGTCCTTTCTTTAATTTAGAGTCACGCCCTTAGAAAGCCCCGCCCTTAGTTTACCTGTAAGTAAGTCACGCCCTTGCAAAGCCCCACGCCCTGTTACCTGGTTAAATTAGTTTGTCATTGCCCCCTTACCCCTTCCCTGTTTAATTTAGAAAGGGGATTCTGCCTTAGCTACCTATTAAGTTTTAAGTAAGTCACGCCTCTAGTCCGCCCTTGTCTTATTGGGGTTAAAACGTGACGGAGGCGGGCTCAGATTCGGCACCACCGTTTTCCCGGAGTCCGCTTTTCCCGTTTTTTAGCCGGGTTTTTAAATAAGCCGGAGTCAATGTTTTTCATTCCACCTTTCCCCCCCCCCTTGTTCTCCCCCTCCCATAATTTCTTGCCGGCCCCTCCTCCCCGCCTCAGTTTTGTTCTCCCCTCCCTGTTATCCTCCCCTCCTCTTTCTGTCCCCTCTTTATTGGTTTTCTCCTTCTTTTCTCTTTTTCTGGCCTTTTGTGTTTTTTTTCTTTTTTTTTATTTTTGGTTTTTGTTGTTTTACTCTTGTTTTATTTCCTGCATCTTTTCTTTTTTTCCCTCTCTCTCTCTCTCTCCTCTCTCCCCTCTCCCTCTCGTCTCTCTCTCTCCTCTCTCCCTCTCCCTCTTCTCTCTCTCTTTTCTCTCTCTCTCTTTTCTCTCCTCCTCTTCTCTCCTCTTTTCTCTCTCTCTCTCTCTCTCGCTCCCTCCCTCGCTCTCCTCTCTCCTCTTCTCCTCTCCTCTCTCTCTCTCTCTCCCTCTCTCCCCCCCCTCTCTCTTCTCCTCTCTCTCTCGCTCGCTCCTCCCTCCTCTCCCCCTTCTCTCCCCCTCTCCTCTCTCTCCCCTTCTCTCACACACACACACACAACACACACACCCCACACACACACACCCACACACACCACACACCCCAACACCACACCCCACACACGTACCAAAACTTCTTAATTACATCCGAGTTCTCCCCCCAGCAGGCAAGCCCCCGCCCATCTCACCTGTCCCCCCACACTCCTGACTGCCTCAAGGTCATTAGCCCCCCTTCCTATACCCGGCTAAAGGTAAGGTGTGAACGGGGTGTAGAGAGATAAAAGAGGTGCGTAGAAAGGTATTTGGATTAGGAAAAGGGAGAGGAATACATTGGACAAAAAAAGGATGGAAAGGATACCATGCCCCTAAAGAAAATAGGAACATGGAAGTTTCGTAGTGAAGAATGAAAGATATGGGGAAATACAAAAGAATACAAAAGAATAACAGACAGCAACAGCCTACTGGGTCAAACGAGGCTGCCTGTGTGACTACTTTTTACCAGTATAGTTTCTACGTGTTAGAGGTAAAAGAATAGCAAAGTTGAAGGCTTTAGGAGGCGGAGGAGGAGGAGGGGGAAGGGGGAGGGAGGGGGAGGAGGAGGGGGGGAAAGGGGGGAGGAAAAAATGGGAAAGGGAACAAAAAATACCAGGAGATATATTGGTCCAAACGTGGGCTTTCTGCTGAACTACATACAAAACTATCAAACTTTTTTGTCTAGGCACATACGGGTGCCTATAGCGCCTGTAGGCTATCTTTTATTTTGAGGGCTCAGGCTGTTGGCTGGCCCTGCATATTCTGGAGAGTCGTGATTTCGTCACTCTCGCCCGTTGGTAGCGAGCTGATTTTTATAGGACACCTGTGGTTTCTTAGGTGAAGATCCCGTTTTTCTGTGATGTTCGGATCCTCATCAGGCTCATGCGGGCCACCTGGTGTTTCCTCCGTCGCAATTGCAATCAGATATGCTGCATGCGGTTTCTTCAGCCACTCGACGACGGATTTGACAGTTTCTCCCTCGGGGGGAAACTTGAATTTGGGACCTCTGCTCCCCAACCAGGCTCTTGTCGACCGGCCATACAAAGGGTTCGAAAGAGTTTCCCCCGGCAGGATTCGAACTCGGGACATCCAAGCTCATGAGCATGAGCTCACCACTCCAAGACGCAACCACTCTGCCACCGCCTCCCCAGTGTAGGGGGAAACTATATGTGGAGAACAATTGGAAAAGGATACCATCCCCTAAAGAAGATAGGAACATGGAAGTTTCGTAGCGAAGAAGGAAGGAGGAGGGGAGGAGGGGGATGGGGAGGAGGGAGGAGGAGGAAAAGGGGGAGGGGGAGGAGGAGAGAGGAGGAGGAGGAGGAGGGGGAGGAGGGAGGAGGAGGAGGAAGGGGGAGAGGAGAGGATTGAGTGTGTGAAACGAGGCGTGTAAATGTAAAGGAAGAAAGAGAATACTAGAAAATGGGAAAAGTAGAGTTTTTTAAAAATGTATTTATATTAAGTGTGTTTGTCTCCTTGTTTTTATTTATTTGTTATGTATATATATGCAAATCCAGGACCTGTTGTAACGCTGCAGAAACTATGTGTGTCAATTGTAAAATGTGTAACGTATTGAAATATGAAATGGATCAAAGAAAAAAGCTGGTAAGTCCGTTTTTGTATACGTTAAATACAGAAGGGTAGAGAGAGGAGAGAGAGAGAAAAGAAGAGAGAGGAGAAGAGAGAGAGAGAAAAGAGAGAGAGAGAGAGAGAGAGAGAAGAGAGAGAGAGAGAGAGAGAGGAGAGAGAGAGAGAGAGAGAGAGATTGGGGGGACAGACAGACAGACTGAGAAGAGGAGAAGGACGATATAGAAAGATAGAGACACACACATGTACACACATAGAAAAAGGAGGAAAAGAGAGAGAGAGGCAGACGAACAAAACCACAGAAAAAGAGAGAGAGATAGACTGCAAACAGAGAGCGAGAGAGAGAGAGTGTGTGTGTGGTTTGTGTGTGTGTGTGTGTGTGTGGTGTGTGAGACAAAGGAACCCAAAAGGGCACGTAGAACAACAAATAGGGAGGCATGGGTTGAAAGGGTGAGGAGCACACATGGAAGGGGGCAGGTGTTAGGGGCTCAGATGTACGTGTGTGTGTGTGTGGGTGTGTGTGTGTGTGTGTGTGTGTGTGTGTGTGTTGGTGTGGGGTGTGTGTGTGTGTGTGTGTTCCGTTTAAGTGAAGGAGTGAGGAAAGAGGTGAGGTGTTTGGCAAGGTGTGAAGGGAGAAGGAAGGGTGGAGGGAGGACAGGTTGAGCCCTTTTGGGGGTTGATACACAGACTTTCTGTTCCCTTTTAAAGACGTTTGCTTTACTGCTGTGTGTGTGGGGGAGGGGGGGGTTGTGTGTGTGTGTGTGTTGTGTGGGTGGTCTGTGTGTTTTGGGGGGGGGAAAGAAAGGAGAGAGAAGAAGAGAAGAGAGAGAAGAGAGGAGAGAGAGAGAGAAGGGAAAAGAGAGAGAGAGAGAGAGAGAGAGAGAGAGAGAGAGAGAGAGAAGAGAGAGAGAGAGAGAGAGAGAAGAAAACTTTTTTTTGCGTTTAAATGGGATGTTTCACTCAACTAGTTTGCACACTTGTCCAATGCAGGCGGTTTAATCAGGAGGAGGAGGAATAGAAGGAGAGGAAGGAGGGGAGGAGGAGGAGGAGGGAGGGGGAAGGGGGGGAGGAGGAGGGGAGGAGGAGGAGGGGGAGGAGGGGGAGGAGAGGAAGGAGAAGAAGAGGAGAGGGGGAATCAGAGCAGTAAAACTTGTGTTCTCGTTGAAGACTTTAATCCGATGCCGCGGGTTGCACATCTTATTGGCAAACTTACCCCTCTCCCTCCTCCCCTCCTCCCCTCCCCTCCTCCTCCCTCCTCCTCCTCCTCCTCCTTCTCCTTCTCCTCCTCCTCCTCCTCTCCTCCTCCATCACTAATGACGAATTCCTGTCGGCACGAGTCTCACTTGCGCATGTAGGGGAATAGGAGGGAAAAAGGGAAAGGGGGGGAAAGGGAGGGAACGAGGAGAGAGAGAGAGAGGAGAGAGAGGAGAGAGAGAGAGAGAGAGAGAGAGAGAGAGGAGAGAGAAAAAAAAAAAAAGTCGAGGAGGGTGTCAGATGGGAAAAAAAAATGCAAGGTCTGTTGAAAGGATAAAAACTTGTAGGAGGGGAAAGGTTTTTTTAAAGGGGAGGGGAAAGGGAGAGAGGAAGAAAGGCTGTGAGAGGGGAGGAGGGGTACTTGTTAAAACGTGTAAGGGGAAAAAGGTGCAAAAGGAAGACTTGAGGGAACCCCAAGGGTGTTGGGATTGAGAGAGAGAGAGAGAGATAAAGGGGGAGAGAGAGATAGAGATAGAGAGAGAGAGAGAGAGAGAGAGAGAGAGAGAGAGAAAGATAGAGAGAGAGAGAGAGATAAGAAGGAGAGGAGAAGAGTGAAAATAAAAAAAAAAGAAAGAAAGAAGGAAGAGAAAAAAAAAAAAAAGGGGGGTTTAAAAAAATTTTTCTGTAAAATAGTTGCAAGGGGTAATGGGATGTGAGAAAGGGAGAGAGAGAGGAGAGAGAGGGGAAAAGAGAAGGGGAGAAGAGAAAAGAGAAGAGAGAGAGGAGAGAGGGGAGAGAGAGAGAGAGAGAAAGGGGAGGAAGGCTGGATGAGGGAAGGAGTGTAGAGTGAAAGCATAGATGGATAAGAGAGAGAAAACGAGTGGAAAGGGAAGGAAGAGATAACTTTGTCAGGGATAGGTAAGGGAAGATGTTGAATGTAGGAATCTGAGGAATGAGTGACCCTGTTGCACCCCCTCTCATTACCTGTTGTCGCAACCCAACATTCATACCTCATTCCATTTTTTTTCTGATGCCTCTCATTTCCCTGGATACACATACACCCTCCTCCTCCTCCTTCCCTCCTCCTCCTCCTCCTCCTCCTCTTTCCTCCTCCTCCCCTCCTCTTTTCCTTTCCTAATGCCCTTCCTCTTTCTTTGCCTTTTTCCCTCCTGTTTCCTGCCCCTTTCCCCCTCCGCCTTTTCCTTCCCCCCTCCTTGCTCCTCCTCCTTCCTTTCCTCCTCCTTCCCTCCTCCCTTCCCTCCTCCTCGACTTATAAAAACCTTTAAGATCCTAAAGGATTTGATGTCATTAATAGAACCTATTTTGAGCTTTCCTCCTCAAGTACAACAAGAAATAATGGTTTTAAAACTAAACGGTCAACGTTGCATCACAGATCTCCGTAAAAATTATTTCAAAGTTAAGTCCCTTGAACGATGGGAAAAGTACCCAATGTTGTCGAAGCCGCACAATAACTACATTTAAAACAGACTTTTGGGGCGCACTGTTTAAAATAAATGGGTATTGATAGTGCCCTGCGAATTATATTTAGTCCCCCGGTCGATTAGTTGTAGTGGTAGTGGTAGTTTAGTTTGTAATTTCATATCCCCATCATCTTTACTACGAACTTCCATGTTCCTATCCTTCTTTAGGACCTCATTTTCTCCAATGTTTTCCTTTCAGTATTGATAGTTAGTAGTATGTAGTCGCAGATACCCCTCGCATGGACCAATAGTCTCCCGGTGTCTGTTATTCCTATTAATCCTATTAATTTCTCCTTTTCCTCCCCTCCTCTCCTCCTCTCCTCCTCCTCCTCCAACACCTCATCCATTTCGTATCCTTTTAGCCATTTCCTTTCCTTTCTGCTTTTTCCTCTTTCTGCTAGGCTATTCTCCCCACACACACACACACACACACACACACCACACACACACACACACACACACCACACCACACACACACAACACACACACCACACACACACACAACACACACACACACACCACACACACACATTACCCTCCCCCCCCACACTACCCTCCTCCCCCCACACTCCCCCCCCACCCACACACACACTCACCCCCAACCTGGAGTGAAAGGGACGCGACATCTTGGGTCGGTGGACACTTGACACTCAAAGACGCCCCGGGGTCAGAGCGCTGGGCTAAGTCTATACGCAGCGTCCAGTCGTTGTGGGCCCCGGAGTGGACGGCGGTGGAAGCGGTCGTCATGGTGTAGGTGAAGAGTCCCCCCAGTGAGGACGTGGGCTCCCTTCGTCTTATTTCCCCGTCACCTGCAGAAGGGAAGAAGGGGGAAAGGGAAAGGGGAAAGGGGTTGGTTATTTAGCTCTTCAGGTTGCAGTGAGTTTGATGAGGTTGAAAAGGAGAGAATACAGGTTGGCAGGGAGGTTAGGAGAAGAATACAGGGTGGTAGGGGGTTGAGAAGGAGAAAATACAGGGTGGAGGGGGTTGAGAAGGAGAGGACTACAGGTGGTAGGGAGGTTGAGAAGGAGAAATACAGGGGGGTAGGGGGTTGAGAAGGAGAAAATACAGGGTGGTAGGTAGGTTGAGAAGGAGAGAATACAGGGTGGCAGGGGGGGTTGAGAAGAGAAAATACAGGGTGGTAGGTAGGTTGAGAAAGGGGGAATACAGGTTTGGCAGGGGGGTTGAGAAAGAGAGAATACAGGGGGGCAGGGAGGTTGAGAAAGAGAGAATTACAGGGTGGTGGGAGGTTGAGAAAGAGAAATACAGGGTTTGGAGGGAGGTTGAGAAGGAGAAATTTCAGGGTGGTAGGGGTTGAGAAAGGGGAAAATACAGGGTGGAGGGAGGTTTAGAAAGAGAGAATTCAGGGTGGAGGGAGGTTGAGAAGGAGAAAATACAGGTTTTGGGAGGAAGGTGTGAAAGGGGAAAATTTGGTTAGGTGTTGAAAGGGGAAAATACAGGGTGGAGGGGGTTGAGAAGATAGAAAATACAGGGTGGAGGGAAAGGGAAAGGAAGGGAAGGGGTAGGGATTTAGGGGAAAGGGGGAAAACAGGGTGGGGGAAGGGTTTTTGGTAAAAGAAGGAAAGGGGGTTTGGGGAGGTTTGAGAAGGAGAAATTCCATGGGGGTAGGGAGGTTAGGAGAGAAATACAGGGTGGAGGGAGGTTGAGAAGGAGGAGAAAAGGTTGCAAAGAAATCAGAGGAGTGAGGGGGGGGTTGTTGGTTTATTTAGGTGTTGAAAGGGAAAATACCCGGTGTGGAGGGAGGTTGAATAAAAATAAAAGGTGGAGGGATCTTTAATTTCTAAAAAATATAAAAGGGAAAAATGAAAGGGTAAGGGAATGGGAAGAGTTTAAAAAAGGGAAAAGGAGAAAGAAGGGGGGTGTTGGGGAAGGGCTTCGGGGGAAAGGTTAAGGAAGAAAATAAAAAGAGGTAGGGATAATAAACAGGTTATAAAAAATAGAAGGTTGCAGGAAAAAAGGAGGAGGAAGAAAAACAGGGGTAGGGAGGTGAGATAAGAAAAGATATAAAGAGGGGAAAAGAACCTACAGGGGGCCGGAGGGAAAAAAAAAAATACACCAAGGGGCCAACATTCTAGGTTAAAAAAAAATGCATGGCGGTAGGGGGGGCCTTTAAATAAGGGAAAGAGGCAACTTCCAAGGTGAAAACAAAAGGTGAACCAAACCAACGAGTTTTTTTTTTTTTTTTTCTCAAGGTGCAAAACAAAAATTGAGGCCAACCTAAAGTAAAGTGGTGGGGGGAAAAAGGGGGGGAATTAAAAGGGTGGGAAAAACTTTTAAACCCCCTTCCTTATTTCTGTGTTCCAACCCCTTATAACCCATTCCTTTCCTGCCTCTCTTTCCCCTCATCCCCCTCCTCCTCCTTCCCTCCTCCCCCTCCTCCTCCCCTCTTTCTTCCTCCCATGCACCCTCCTCAGTTTTGTCATTTCCATAATGTTCCTTTTTCCTTCCCTTTTCCTCCTCTCCTGGTTTTCCTCCTCTTTCCTGGTTTCCTCCCCCTTCCCCCTCCCCCTTTCCCTCCTCCTCCTCCTTGTTCCCCCTTAATCCCCCCTTTTCCTTTCACCCCCTTCCTTTCCTCCTCAATTAAAAAAAATTAAGGTTAAAAAATTTAAAGTCATTAATCAAAAACCTTTATTTTCCCTCAATTAAACGTTAAGGTAAAAAAAAACCGGCAAGTTTCAACCAGCCAAAAATTTTAAGTTGGCTTTAAAGATAAAGGTTTTACCGCAATTTTTAAGCCCCATACAAATTTAAAAAAAATTGGGGTAAAAAGAAATTTGGTAATTATATCCCTCAATTTATAACCCCATGTTATTTAAAGGATGGTATTTTTAATTTTTCTACCCTTATTTATAGAATTATGTTATCCAAAACCCCATGGAATAGGTTCCTGTTTTTTCCAAGTTATTTTTTTGTTCCCCGATCCCCTCCCTTCCTTTCCTCCTTTCTTATTCCTCCTTCCTTTTCTCCTCCTCCTCCCCTCCTCCTCCTCCCCCTCCTCCTCCTCCTCCAACACCTTATCCATTTTCGTATCCTTTTAGCCATTACCTTTTCCTTTCCTGCTTTTTCCTCTTTTCTGCTAGGGCTATTCTCTCACACACACACACACACACACACACCACACACACACACACACACACACCACACCACCACACCACACCACACCACACACACACACACAAAACCACACACACACACACACACACACATTACCCCCCCCCCCACACCCCCTCCCCCTCCCCCACCCCCCACCACCCACACACCACACTCACCCACAACCTGGAGGAAAGGGACGCGACATCTTGGGTCGGTGGACATTTGACACTCAAGACGCGGAGTCAGAGCGCTGGGCTAAGTCTATACGCAGCGTCCAGTCGTTTGTGGCCTCGGAGTGGACGGCGGGTGAAGCGGTCGTCAGTGGTGTGGTGAAGAGTCCCACAGTGAGGACGTGGGCTCCCTTGCGTCTTATTTCCCCGTCACCTGCAGAAGGGGAAGAAGGGGAAAGGGAAGGTGTTTTGGGTTTTTTAGCTCTTCAGGTTGCAGTGAGTTTGATGAGGTTGAAAAGGAGAGAATTTCAGGTTTGGGAGGAGGTTAGGAGAAGAATACAGGGTGGTAGGGGGTTGAGAAGGAGAAAATACAGGGTGGAGGGGGTTGAGAAGGAGAGATACAGGTGGTAGGGAGGTTGAGAAGGAGAAATACAGGGTGGTAGGGGGTTGAGAAGGGGAAAATAAAAGGGGGGTAGGTAGGTTGAGAAGGAGAGAATACAGGGTGGCAGGGAGTTGAGAAGGAGAAAATACAGGGTGGTAGGTAGGTTGAGAAAGAGGGAATACAGGTTGGCAGGGAGGTTGAGAAAGAGAGAATACAGGGTGGCAGGGAGGTTGAGAAAGAGAGAATTACAGGGTGGTAGGGAGGTTGAGAAAGAGAAATACAGGGTGGCAGGGAGGTTGAGAAGGAGAGAATTTCAGGGTGGTAGGGTTGAGAAAGGGGAAAATACAGGGTGGAGGGAGGTTAGAAAGAGAGAATTCAGGGTGGAGGGAGGTTGAGAAGGAGAAAAATAATAGGGGTTAAGGGGGGATCATGTAATTGAGAAGGAAGTAAGGGGAGGGAAAGGGTTGAGAAGGGAAAAAAGGGGGTGGGGGGTTAAAGGGGGTCCAGGGGGGAGGGGGGTTGAGAAGAAAAGGGGGGAGGGGTTCAGAAAGTACGGTGGAGGGAAGGGGAAAGGGAAAAGGGGTAGGGAGTTAAAAGGGAAAGGGTAGGAGGTGGAAGGGTTGGTTTTTTAGGGCTTTGGAAAGGGGTTTAAGGGAGGAAAGGGGGTTATTTTGGGGGAGGGTTGATTAAAAATGAGGCAAGGTTATTAAAAAAGGGTGTGAGGGAATTCTAGATAATATCAGGGAAAGGGGAAGGGAAATAAGGGAAGGGTAGGGATGTAAAAGGGGAAAAGGGGGGGAAAGGGAGGGAGGGGGGTTATTTTGGTTTCAGGTGGTAGGGAAAGGGTTTAGAGAAGAGATAAGGGGGTAGGGAGGTTGAATAGAGAAAAGGAAGGGAAGGTTCTATTTTGGAAGTGGAAGAATGGGTAATGAATAAGGAAGGGAATAAAATTTAAAAGAAATAAAGGGGGAGAGGGATTAGAAGTGTCGGTAGGGGGGAAAAGAAGGAAATGGGTGGTTTGGGGGGGAAGGGGAATAAGTAAGGGGGTAAATAAAAAAAGAGAGGGAATAAATACAAAACAAAAAGGGTTACGAAGAAAAAAAATAAAAGAAGGGAAAGAAAAAAAAAGGGAGAGAAGAGTGAAGAAGAAGAGAGGACGTTAGGGGAAGGCCGAAAAAAGGGAAAAAATAAAAAAGAAAATAAAAACAACAGACGAAAGAAAAAAGAAAAGAAAGAGAAAAAAAAGAGACAATTCAGAAATGCATCGAGGGGCCTTTAAAGAAAAAGCCAAACAATCCCAATAAAAAAAGGGAAACAACCAACAATTTAGTTTGCTTTTT
>JACEEZ010021520.1:29963-44963 GCA_016584305.1 Chionoecetes opilio | reverse complement strand
TTAACCCCTTGAGACCCAGAACGTAATTTCCCATTGTAATTTGGGTACCATTAGACGATTTTTAGTGACTATAAACAATATTTTATAGCTATGACCTGTCTAGTATCCTTGTCCACTAACTCATTTGGTATATTCAGTGATTTTTTCGTAATTTTATGGCTAACAACAGACAGATTTTGATATAGCAAAGGAAAGATCGGGGCCCATAAAGGGGGTTTAAACTACTACTACTACTACTACTACTACTACACTACTACTACTAAAAAGGAAAGATCTGGGCATAAAGGGGGTTAATAGTACTGTATATAACAATAATAAAAGAGTCGCCCTTTTCGCCTCACTCACCCATTTCGCGCCACCTTCAGGAGGGGCGGGGCATCCTTCAGGGGGGCAAAAAGGCGCTGGTGAGGCAGGTTAGCGTGCGCCTCACCGCGGACGACCTTGAGGCCCTGCACCACTACCTCCACAACAGAGACACAGCCCCATAAGGTGAGGGTACAGACCCATATAAGGTAAATAATCCCCTATATAGCCCCCAATAAGATAAATAATATCACCAATAAGGTAATTAAGCCCCTATGAAGGGTTAAAAAAGCCCTATAGAGCCCACAATAAGGTAAATAAAGCCCCTAATAAAGGTAAAAAAAGCCCTATCTATATATACCCTATACCCACAATAAGGGAAATATACCCTATTTATCCTAATAAGGTAATAGTGCCCTATATAGCCCTCAATAAGGTAAATAAAGCCCCTACTAATGTAAATATGCCCTATATAGCCCCCAATAAGGGAAATAAAGCCCCTACTAATGTAAATAAAGCCCCTATATAGCCCCCAAAGGTAAATAAAGCCCCTACTAAGTAAATATGCCCTATAAGCCCCCAATAGGTAAATAAAGCCCCTACTAATGTAAATAAATGCCCTATATAGCCCATACATATATGTTCTTGTCTTAAATAATAGATGATGAATAAAAACATGTTTGTGTTGTAAAATTGGATGTCGTTGATGTTATTGTTACAGATTGACGACTAGTAATAGTAGTAGTAACAGTAGATAATGATAGGCAAGGTAAAGATGGGCATACACTATGGTGCGCGTGGCCTCGGTGCTCATCTCCGTGGCATTAGCCCTTGAGCCTGTGGGACCCCGGGACACAGGGCTAGTGTGACACCCGGGTTTACCACAGTTACCTTCCCCAGTTTCCCCAGGTACCCATTTATCGACCATCCCAGAAAGGAAGGATGAACATATGGTTGGGCTGCACGCCGACTGCCCTGGCCGGGACTCGAACCAGGGCCGCAGATTCGTAGCAAGGCACGCTAACCACTACACCACGGAGGGCGACGTTGATATATGATAAATAATAATTCCATCCTCATCTTTCTGTTTAACGTCAGATTTCCCCGTAATGTCCGATGAGGTTAGACGGTCGATGATACGCTTCCTATTCTATATAATCGTTGATGTAATATTTGCAGGTTGATGAGTTTCTGCAGCGGGGGTTCACACTGCAAGACCCGCCCCCCTCTGCCGCCGCCACCTCCCTCTACCACACGGCCAGCCTCATGGTGACCGCCACACTGCAGGCCGTGAAGAGCCTTGAGGTGTGGTGGTGGGAGTGTAGTGGTTTAAGTTACTATGTTAAACAATAATAACAATAACAGCATAGTACTACACCCCTTCCCCCTTTGAAAACAGTAAAAATAACACCAATACTAAAAAAACCCCAATATTTACAACCTCTTCCCCTATTTTCTCCCTTCAAAAACAGTAAAATAACACCAATACTAAAAAAAAACCCACAATATTTCCACCCACCAACCTCCCCCCCTATTCTCCCCCCTTCCCAAGAGTAAAAATAGCAGCATACTAAAAACCCCACTGTTTATACATCCAACCTTAAACCTCTTTCCCTTTTGTCCTCCCAAAACAATACAAAGTACCTTGAGTATTAAACACATTCAAAACATTCAAATAAAACTTGATTAAAAGAGCCTTGAGGTGTGTGGCGCTTGTGTTACTGTGTTAAATAATAAATACAAATAACATTTTTTTTTTTTTTTTTAGGGGTCAAAATTTCCTAGCTGTATATACACCTAGATTTTTTTTTTTTTTTGGGGGGTGGGGGCCGAAATTTCCTAGCTATATATTATACAACAATATTTTTTTTTTTTTTTTTTTGACATATACATACATACATATCCAAAACAATACAAATTACCTTGAGTATTAAACACATTAAAAACCATTCAAAATAAACGATTAAAAGAGCCTTGAGGTGTGTGGCGGGACGTGTGCGCTTGTGTTACTGTGTTAAATAATAAATACAAATAACAGTAATACTACAAAACAACAATATTTACACACCCAACCTTAACCCTCTAACAAAAGAGTAAAAATAACAGCAGTACCAAAACCCCCAATATTTTTATTTGATTCATCTATATACAGTATACAGTTAAACGTCTCGTATTCGGACCCTCATTATTCGGACTTCAACATTATTCGAACCTCTCCTTTTTTTTTAAGGGGTCGAAATTTCCTAGCTATATATACACCTAGATTTTTTTTTTTTTTTTGGGGGGGGGCCGAAATTTCCTAGCTATATATATACAACAATATTTTTTTTTTATTTTTTATTTTTTATTTTTTTATTTTTTTTTATTTTTTTTTATTTTTTTTAGGGGTCAAAATTTCCTAGCTATATATATACATAGACTCATATATATTCGGCCCTTCAACATTATTCGAACCTCTCCTTTTTTTTTAAGGGGTCGAAATTTCCTAGCTATATATACACCTAGATTTTTTTTTTTTTTATGGGGGGGGGCCGAAATTTCCTAGCTATATATTATACAACAATATTTTTTTTTGTTTTTTTTGACATATCCCCCCATTATTCGGATCCTTGCATTACTCGGACCACTCCTTGGCCCAATTAGTCCGAATATGAGAGGTTTTACTGTATATATATTTTTTACACTTGTGGCTATAGTGCGTGTAGGCCGTGAGCTCCAGGGGTGGGATGGCAGGCCCTGGAGGTTCACTTGAGGGCTGTGATGGTTGGCCCTCGCCCGTGGTGGTGGCACAGGCAGGATTGTTATAGTGACGCCTGTGATTAGAGGCTCATGCCGCCCCCCTGTGTCCTCCGATGCACTCGCAATCCAAGGCAGAGGTAATGGGCAGCATGTGGGTGTTCTTAGGCACTCCACGGTGCAGAAAGATCTGAATGTGATTTTGGTTCTCACTCGGGATCAAACTTGGGTCACCGAGAACGCCACCAGAGACGCTAACCACTGCTACCGCCTCCCTCCTATATTACACCTCTTCTCCTTTTGTCCTTCCCCTAAAACAGTAAAAATAACACTATACAATAATAAAAACCACAATAATTCCAACCCCTTACTCTTGCCCCCTTCCCAAACAGTAAAAACGACACCCATTCTAAGAAAACCCCACAATATTTACACCATTCTCCCTTCTCTCCTTCCAAAAACAGTAAAAATAACACCTATACAATACTAAAAAAAACCCAATAATTCCAACCCCAACCTTACAACCCCTATTTTCCACCCACATAATTAAAACAGCAATACCAAAACCCCCAATATTTAATCCCAGTCAATAATAATTCCAGTAAAAATAACACCTATACAATACTAAAACCACAATAATTCTAACCCCTTTCTTTTTCCCCCTTCCAAACAGTAAAAACGACACCCATTCTTAGAAAACCCCACAATATTTACACCCTTCCCCCTTCTCTCCTGCCAAAAACAGTCAAAATAACAGCAATACAACATTAAAACCCCAATATTTCCAACCTCTTTCTTTGCCCCCTTCCCCAACAAGTACAAAAAACACCAATGCTATAAAAACCCCACAATATTTACATCCCTTTCTTTTGGCCCCTTCTCTAAAACAGTCAAAATAACACCAATACAACACTAAAACCCCAATAACTCCAACCTCTTTCTTTTCCACCCTCCCAAAAACAGTAAAAAAACAAGCAATACTAAAAAACCCCACAATATTTACACCATTCTCCCTTCTCTCCTTCCCAAAACAGTAAAAACGACACCCATTCTAAAAAAAACCCACAATATTTACACCATTCTCCTTTCTCTCCTTCCCAAAACAGTAAAAACGACACCCATTCTAAAAAAAACCCACAATATTTACACCATTCTCCCTTCTCTCCTTCCCAAAACAGTAAAAACGACACCCATTCTAAAAAAAACCCACAATATTTACACCATTCTCCTTTCTCTCCTTCCCAAAACAGTAAAAACGACACCCATTCTAAAAAAAACCCACAATATTTACACCATTCTCCCTTCTCTCCTTCCCAAAACAGTAAAAACGACACCCATTCTAAAAAAAAACCACAATATTTACACCATTCTCCTTTCTCTCCTTCCCAAAACAGTAAAAACGACACCCATTCTAAAAAAAAAACACACATATTTACACCATTCTCCCTTCTCTCCTTCCCAAAACAGTAAAAACGACACCCATTCTAAAAAAAACCCACAATATTTACACCATTCTCCCTTCTCTCCTTCCCAAACAGTAAAAACGACACCCATTCTAAAAAAAACCCACAATATTTACACCATTCTCCCTTTCTCTCCTTCCCAAAACAGTAAAAACGACACCCATTCTAAAAAAAAACCCACAATATTTACACCATTCTCCTTCTCTCCTTCCCAAAACAGTAAAAACGACACCCATTCTAAAAAAAACCCACAATTTTTACACCATTCTCCTTTCTCTCCTTCCCAAAACAGTAAAAAACGACACCCATTCTAAAAAAAAACCCACAATATTTACACCATTCTCCCTTCTCTCCTTCCCAAAACAGTAAAAACGACACCCATTCTAAAAAAAACCCACAATATTTACACCATTCTCCCTTCTCTCCTTCCCAAAACAGTAAAAACGACACCCATTCTAAAAAAAACCCACAATATTTACACCATTCTCCCTTCTCCTCCTTCCCAAAACAGTAAAAACGACACCCATTCTAAAAAAAAACCCACAATATTTACACCATTCTCCCTTCTCTCCTTCCCAAAACAGTAAAAACGACACCCATTCTAAAAAAAAACCCACAATATTTACACCATTCTCCCTTCTCTCCTTCCCAAAACAGTAAAAACGACACCCATTCTAAAAAAAAAACCACAATATTTACACCATTCTCCCTTCTCTCCTTCCCAAAACAGTAAAAACGACACCCATTCTAAAAAAAACCCACAATATTTACACCATTCTCCCTTCTCTCCTTCCAAAAACGGTCAAAATAACAGCAATACAACACTAAAACCCCAATAACTCCAACCCCAAAACTAACAACCCCTGCCTATGAAAAACTAAATAATGATACTAACAATGAAAAAAAACCCCCAGCAATAAACCCCAAATATTTACAACCCCTTACTCTTGCCCCCTTCCCAAAAACAGTCAAAATAACACCCATACAATACTAAAACCCCAATATTTCCAACCTCTTTATTTTGCCTCCTTCCCAAACAGTAAAAACGACACCCATACTAAAAAAACCCTCACTATTTCCAACCTCCAACCTTACACCTTACACATAGAACAGTCAAAATAACACCAATACAGTACTAAAACCCCAATAATTCCACCCCCAACCTCCCCCCTCTTCCCCAACAAGTACAAAAAACACCAATTACTAAAAAAAACCCACAATATTTACACTCTTTCCCCCTTCACAAAGCAATAAAAACAACTACTAAAATCCCCCCACTATTTCCAACCCCTTTCTTTTAAACCCACACTTATACAACCCCCAACCTCACCCCTCACCCCCTCTTCCCCAACAGGTGTGGTTGAGTGTGATGTGTGTGGGGTTTGTGGCGTTGGGGGTGTGGGCGGTGGTGCTGTTTGTGCGGGACGTGCAGAGGGAGCTGAGGTGGAGGGCCGTGTTGTGGATGTTGGGGTGTGTGGCGTTCTTCATCTGCTGCTTGTGGCACTGGCGGCATATGTACAAGGTGAGAGAGAGAGAGAGAGAGAGAGAGAGAGAGAGAGAGAGAGAGAGAGATATTTAATGCCTAAAAAGGTGAATGTGCCAGACATCAGAGGTCATATGGCACTATGGCAAAGCATATAAAGGGTCAGGGTTAAAGAATAATAGTGAAACGATGAGGGAAGGGGAACGAACGGAATGTTACAGCAGGATGGTTAGATCAGATGTAGGATGTGGATTTGTTGGAGGAAGGAGGTTAAATTTTCCAGGGAGAAGGAGGGGGATTCCGGGAGAATGTCCGCAAGACAGGGAGGTCGGGAAAGGGAGGACAAATGAGGGAAGGAACTGGAACGGGCAGGAGTAAGATGGGGGCAGGATATTAGGACATGTTGGACAGTGAGAGGAACTTGACAGGGTGTGCAGAGGGTTGGGGAGGAGCGTGACATGAGATAGGAGTGTGTGAGGTTGGTATGGCCTATGCGTAAGCGTGCGAGAGCAGTCTCCCAAAGTCTATTAGTGGTAAGGATTTGACCATGGAGAGATAGAGGGTTTGATCAGGCAAAGTTTATTGGCGGAGAAAGTGGTCCAGGAGGATTGCCAGCAGTCGAATAGGAAAGATTTAAAAGAAGAGAGAGAGAGAGAGAGAGAGAGAGAGAGAGAGAGAGAGAGAGAGAGAGAGAGAGATATTGTGTCATGTACAATATAAAAAAAAAAGTTCGAAAAGAAAAAGACAATATTATGTTATGTTTGCTATTCAAGAAAAGTAGCGAAAAAAAAAGAGGGAAACTGAGAGAGAGAAAAATATATTATGTTATTTTTCACTATTCAAGCAAGGTAGCAAAGAGAAAGAGAGTGAGAGGAGAGGTCAAAAGAGTAGTAGAGGGTCAAAATGATGGTCAGAGAGAGAGAGAGAGAGAGAGAGAGAGAGAGAGAGAGAGAGAGAGAGAGAGAGAGATACATAGGAGTGAAATTGATGTCTGGTAATAGCTTAATGTTGATATAGACAAATGTTTAATTGCTTCATTTGTCTGTGCCCCCTCCCAACACCCTCCCACTTGTCTTTCTTACACCTTCAACACCGTCCCACTTGTCTTCCTTAATTGCCCAACCAATCCCCCTATCTTCCTTGTCCTATTACCCCTAAACATTCTTATTTCCCTCCCAATCCCCCAACTGTTTTCCTTCCTTACTCCCTCCAACCAAACTGTCTACCTTACCCTCCCATTACTCCCCCACACTATCTACCTTGCCCCCTTCCCTCCCCCCTAATACCCCCACCTCCCTTCCCCACTGTCTTCCTTGCCCCTTCAATCCCACAACTGTCTTCCTTAATTGTCCACTGTCTTCCTTGCTTCCTCAACCCCAACTGTCTTCCTTGCCCCCTTCAATCCCACAACTGTCTTCCTTAATTGTCCACTGTCTTCCTTGCTTCCTCAACCCCAACTGTCTTCCTTGCCCCCTTCAATCCCACAACTGTCTTCCTTAATTGTCCACTGTCTTCCTTGCCCCTTCAATCCCACAACTGTCTTCCTTAATTGTCCACTGTCTTCCTTGCTTCCTCAACCCCAACTGTCTTCCTTGCCCCCTTCAATCCCACAACTGTCTTCCTTCCTTGCCCACTGTCTTCCTTGCCATCCCTAACACCCCACTGTCTTCCTTGCCCCCTTCAATACCCCAACTGTCTTCCTTCCTTGTCCACTGTCTTCCTTGCCCTCCTAATCCCCCCCACACTGTCGTCTTTGCCCCTCCCCAATCCCCCCCAATCCACTGTCTTATTTACCCCCCCAATCCCCCAACTGTCTGCCTTCCCCCTTCCAACCAATCCCACAATCTTTCCCCCCCCCCCTCATCACCCCAACTGTCTTATTTACCCCATTATTACTTATCATTACCCTTATTTACCCTTATATTACCCCCCTCCCTGTCTCCCTTCCTTGCCCCCCTAATACCCCCCCCCCTGCCCTGTCCCCCAGCTGGCACAGTCGCGCCGCCACGCCCAGATGGCCAAGACGGGTTACGCAGGCATCCCAGAGAAGTGCCAGCCCGGCGCCTCCACCTCTGCCTCCGTCTATGATTGGGTCAGGGTCAATATTTTCGGGGGACCGGACGAGTGTGAGAAGTAAGTGTGTGTGTGTGTGTGTGTGTGTGTGGGTGTGTGTGTGTGTGTGTGTGTGTGGGTGTGGGTGTGTGTGTGTGTGTGTGGGTGTGGGTGTTCATCTAGTTGTATTTCCAGGGCCTGAGCTACACTGTATGGCCCCGTCTCCATAGCTACATTTAATCATTCATCCTTAGTGGTTAGTGTTGGGGGAAGCCACCACCCCGGGAGGCGGGTCACAAACCCCCGGCTAACACCCGGTACCCATTCACTGCTGGGTGGACAGGGGCTCGGGTTTTAAGGAGGCCCGTCTGTCTTCGCTCCGCCCGGGGATTGAACTCCTACCACCACTCAAATAAACTCCTTTTTACCCAGAGATTCCAACCCTGAACCATAAGAAAATAAGCTGAACCTATTAACCACTCTCTCTCTCTCTCTCTCTCTCTCTCTCTCTCTCTCTCTCTCTCTCTCTCTTTTAATACAATTTGTGTCTCGTTTCATACTCTTTCTTTTTCTTGTTGCATTTTTTTTTCTCTCTCCCCCCTCCCTCTCCCCTACTGTCTTCCTTGACCCCCCAACACCCCACCATCTCCCCCCAATACCCTCTCACAAAATTACAATACAACACTCTCTCTCTCTCTCTCTCTCTCTCTCTCTCTCCTCTCTCTCCTCTCTCTCTCTCTCTCTCTCTCTCTCTCTTCTCTCTCTCTCTGTCTGTCAATGTCTGTCTCTCTATCTGTGCATGTCTCTCTCTCTCTCTCTCTCTCTATCTGTGCATGTCTCTCTCTCTCTCTCTCTCTCTATCTGTGCATCTCTCTCTCTCTCTCTCTCTCATCTCTCTCTCTCTCTCTCTCTCTCTCTCTCTCTCTCTCTCTCTCTCTCTCTCTCTCTCTCCTCTCTCTCCTCTCTCTCTCTCTCTCTCTCTTCTCTCTCCCAGGTACTTTGAGCAGCTCATGGTTGATGCCATTGAAGAGATCACACCCGGCATGGTCATCTCCGAGACACTCACAAGATTCTTCCTACAACCGCTGCAACATCTAGGCACAGAGGGAGGAAAACTCACCACTAATTTCTACCGTAAGTTGTTGTTATTGTTGTTATTGTTATTTTATTGCAATTTGATTAGTATTTTTTTGATTTTAGTAGTGTTTATAGTAATTATTATTTTTTTTTTTAAGGGTGTTTGTGTGTTGTTTACTGTTATTACTATTCCCTCTCCTCTATTTACCCCTCTTCTTCCTCCTCCTCTTCTCTTCCAATTTTAGTGATATTTTAAATTTTAGTAAAAATACAACTACAGGGAGGTCCCGAAGATACGAGCAGTTAGGATCCACCTGGCATACTCTTAAAGCGAAATCTCGTATAACTAAACACATAACTAATGGTGAAATATAGGTTTGGTTCCAGGACCCCATCAATTAAAAAAAAAGAAAAAAAAAGACATGTTTTTCAAGCTAAAATAAACTATAGCAAACACAACAAACACACAGCGTCTATATTACCCACACTGTACTACCTATTCTGTAGAAAAAGCATTCTGAAAGAGAAAATAGCACACAAAATAACATAACTGCACATTAATTAAACGTAAAACATGCATAACAAGCAAAAAAGACGTTGTAATGTATGGGACGCCGCGTGATACAAGAGAAGGTAGTGTAGCGGTCCCAAGGTTGGGGCCGCAAGCCTGCTAATTACCCCTAAAGGTCAAGCCGCGCCATATGCTTAATTACCCTTCAGGTCAAGCCTTGCTAGGGGTGATCTGATTGCGGTCCCAAGGTTGGGGCCCCACACCTGCTAATTACCCCTAAAGGTCAGGCCGTGCCATATGCTTAATTACCCTTCAGGTCATGTCTTGCTAGGGGTGACCTGACTGTGGTCCCAAGGTTGGGGCGGCACACCTGCTAATTACCCCTAAATGTCAGGCCGCTCCATATGCTTAATTACCCTTCAGGTCACGGCTTGCTAGGGGTGACCTTACTGGGGTCAACCAAATACCCCAGTTTGAATGTCGTATCATTGGATTTTCGATCTCGTATATTGAAAATAGACCCTAATTTACACATCTCGTATCCTTGGATTATCGTATACCGAATGCTCGTATAACGGGACCTCATTGTACTATACTGTTTTTTTTAACGAGGTGAAAAATCTTGCCCCCTTGCTGCTTACTGCCTAATATTTGATGCCAGGAGAAGGGAATACTATGCTTCTTTTTAATTTCAACTGTATTTTATCATAGGTAACCATAGTATCAGGTAAACAGAGGCATCATTTTAAGCATGAGACCTTAAGATAGAATGGAATTTTTGCCTCGTTAAAAAAAAATTACTATAGATGAACACCGCACCACAATGCACAATGCACAAGCACCCCCTAATATTACACTCCGCCGCCCACAGAAAACGTGCCGCCGGCCTACCACCTGCACGCCACGGCACTGTTCCTGGGCCTGCTGGTGGTGGTGTTGTTCTATGGTTGTGCTTACGGCATTAACTTTCCCCTCGGCCTGGGGGGCATCCTACCCATGGCACGGCAGGAGTCCCGGGTGGGGGGCGACGCGGGGGGGCTGGGCAGAGAGGTGGGTGTCTGTACGTCTGTATGTCTGGTTTAATGGTTTTCTCTTTTTAATCTTTTAATTTAATCTTTTAATCTTTTTAATCGGTTTAATCTTTTTTAATTGAGTGTTTTTCCAAAAGTCTGGTTTTGTATTGTTATTATTTTTGGCTCTTTTTTGCTATATTAGTTATGTGTGTGTGTGTGTGTGTGTGTGTGGTGTGTGTGTGTGTGTGTGTGTGTGTGGGTGTGTGTGTGTGTGGGGGTGTGGGTGTGGGTGTGGGTGTGGGTGTGGGTGTGGGTGTGGGTGTGTGTGTGTGGGGGTGTGGGTGTGGGTGTGGGTGTGTGTGTGGGTGTGGGTGTGGGTGTGGGTGTGTGTGTGGGTGTGTGGGTGTGGGTGTGTGTGTGTGTGTGGGTGTGTGTGTGTGTGTGTGTGTGTGTGTGTGTGTTAATGGAGGATGAAGAGGTGTTAATAAATTTGTATATGTATATGTTAAATTTGTTTAGTTGCATGCACTTCTGACTACTGCTGAGGGGGTGAGTTAAAAGTGTGTGGGTGTGTGTGTGTGTGTGTGTGTGTGTGTGTGTGTGTGTGTGTGTGTGTGTGTGTGTGTGTGTGTGTGTGTGTGCGTGCGTGCGTGTGTGTGTGTGTATTCGCTTTTAACCTATTCAATCTCCTATGCTTAACACACAACATTTGTATATATTTGTGGAAATATAATATCTTGAAAATTTCTTGCAAATATAGTAATGCCAAGCTATTCCATGCATTCCTTTATTAATTTCTTATATATATTTTCCCCTATCTTATTGTTAATTTTCATTTAAACTATATAATTTCCTCCTTACATCCCTCCAAACATATCAAATTCTAACCTATTCCCAATCATTCCTAACTACCGTAGATAACACTATAGTCGCCAGTCACTCGCCACTGCACTAATGTCGCCAGGCACAATATATTACGAATTATAGCATCCCTACAGACTTTTATGTGCCACTGAAGATGATACACAGTAGTTTATATTATGTACATCACACTACATGTCTTCAGTGGCACATACAAGGCTGTAGTGATGCTAAAATTCGTAATATATTGTTAAGGCCGACATTAGTGCAGTGGCGAGTGACTGGCGACTATAGTGTTATCTACGGTAGCCTTTAATTTCTTACTACTCCTTCTTCCACCTGACATATTTAACCCATTGAAGTTTTACATTATAGTTTCTTTTTTTCCACACAACATATTTTCCATTGCCATTGAAGTTTAATCTTTTCCTTTCTTCTTTCACCTGCCTTCTTTTCTTCTTCTTCTTCTTCTTCTTTCTTATCCACCTAACATATCTTATTACTATTACCATTTACCTATTACAATTTTTTTATTTGCCAAGTTTTATTATTTATTTATGCTACTATCCCCCCCCCCCCCCCCCCCCCCCCCCCCGGCCAGGCCATCGAGCAGCTGAAGAGAGACAGGGAGCTGTTCTTGGAGGAGTCCCGGAGTATGCTGAGTGACATTAGCCGAGCCGTGCAGGGGAGTCAGGTAGGTGGCTATTATTACTATTATTATTATTATTATTATTATTATTATTATTATTATTATTACTATTATTATTATTATTATTACTATTATTATTGTTATTATTATTATTACTATTATTATTATTGTTATTATTATTATTATTATTATTATTATTATTATTATTATTATTATTATTATTTACTAAACCACCTATTTCTTGGTTTATTGCGTGTTATTAGTGGTTTATAATAGTGTAAATAAGGGTTAGTGTGGTAGTAAGCAGAGAGAGAGAGAGAGAGGAGAGAGAGAGAGAGAGAGGAGAGAGAGAGAGAGAGAGAGAGAGAGAGAGAGAGAGAGAGAGAGAGAGTGCAAAATATTAGAAAAATAGGCTAGTGAAACTGAAGCTCAGAAGGAATATATTTAACCATGGCTATTTCTTGGTTTATTCAGTGTTATTAGTGGTTTATATAAGTGGTAATGGTAGTTAGTGTGTTTAATTGGCATAGTTATATAGGGGGCGAGGTGGTTGGTGGTAGTACAGAGGAGGAAGGAAGGTCGTTAGGAATACATCTAACTTCTTCTTCTTCTTCTTCTTCTTCTTCTTCTTCTTCTTCTTCTTCTTCTTCTTCTTCTTCTTCTTCTTCTTCTTCTTCTTCTTCTTCTTCTTCTTCTTCTTCTTCTTCTTATTATTATTATTATTATTATTATTATTCCATGTGACACCGAATTCATTTTGGTGGACGAAACAAATTTTTTCTGGTGAGTTTTGATGTGTTTTGAATTAATCTCCTAACCTAACCTAACCGTTTCTGTCGCAAATCACTTTTTTTTATTACTTCAAACAAAAAATTAGGTAAAGGTTAGGTTAGGTTCAATTTGTTTTTCAATAATTTTTGTCGCAAATCACACAAAAATAGTGATTTACGACAGAAATGGTGAGCGGATTAATTCAAAACGCATCAAAACTCACCAGAAAAAAATAGTTTCGTCCACCCAAGTGAATTCCGTGTCAAACTTGAAATTTAACATTATTATTATTATCATCATTATTATCATCATAGAGCACAAACAAGCAAGAATAATGTACTTTTTGTTATGTGACATCCTACTTGTTAAGGAGATTGCTGCCTGTTGTGTGGAAAAATATCAGTTTTATTATATTTCTCCCCAAAGAATCTCCATTTACACCTGTCCATGCAGATCTCTCTCTCTCTCTCTCTCTCTCTCTCTCTCTCTCTCTCTCTCTCTCTCTCTCTCTCTCTCTCTCTCTCTCTCTCTGGATGTTTCTTTGTGTTTATCATCTCAATCTTTTCTTTATTTTGGTCATTTATTCACATTTTAATCAGATTCACACTCATTCATATTAATTTCACACAGATTCACAGCATTCAAACTAGAGAGAGATGGGAAGCAAACTCTCTCTCTCTCTCTCTCTCTCTCTCTCTCTCTCTCTCCCCTCTCTCTCTCTCTCTCTCTCTCTCTCTCTCTCTCACAAAATAGCCAAGATAATTAATGCCTCCATCTCTTTCTAATATCTATCTTATTACATCATAATTTATCCATCTAGCTATCTATATACATCTAATAAAATCTAGTAGTCTTCTTCTAATTCATCCTAATTTATCCATGAAAACCTTCCTAATTATCTTACTTAAGGCCTTTTACTCTAATTATTTAAATATAGTTGACTTAAAACCCTATACTAGTCTTAATATTTGAACTAGATATACAGAGAGTAAATTAGATTAGTATATATATAGGGAGTATTGATTGATTTAATGCCAAAGAGGGGAAAGGTGCCAGCCATCAGAGGTCATATGGCACTATGGCAAAGCATACAAAGGAGAGAGAGAGAGAGAGAGAGAGAGAGAGAGAGGAGAGAGAGAGAGAGGAGAGAGAGAGAGAGAGAGAGAAAGAAGTGTGTGTGTGTGTGTGAGAGAGAGAGAGAGAGAGAGAGAGGTTAGAGAGAAAAGTGTGTGTGAGAGAGAGAGAGAGAGAGAGAGAGAGAGAGAGAGAGAGAAAGAAGTGTGTGTGAGAGAGAGAGAGAGAGAGAGGTTAGAGAGAAAAGTGTGTGAGAGAGAGAGAGAGAGAGAGAGGTTAGTGAAAAAGTGAGAAGTTATAGAGAAAGAAAGAGAGAGAGAGAGAGAGAGAGAGAGAGAGAGAGAGAGAGAGAGGGGAGATGAGAGAGAGAGAGAGAGAGAGAGAGAGGAGAGAGAGAGAGCAGGATGGTTAGATCAGATGAAGGATGTGTATTTGTTGGAGGAAGGAGATTATATTACAGAGAGAGAGAGAGAAGAGAGAGAGAGAGAGAGAGAGAGAGAGAATACCCGCAAGCACATATAGGCAGTAAGTTAATGAGTCTAGCATAGAGAGAGTAAATTAGGTGAGTATGCCTTGAAAGAAAAACAAAAAATATAGACGAGTTACACATCCCACAGAAAACGAATGATGCCATAGGAGATATTATGCAAGGCTAAAAATAACAGGAAAATAATGGCAACGGGGTAACTAGTGTAATAATAATAATAATAACTGTATAATTATCCCCTAGGAACCTTATGTTATCTAGAAACTATTAGATAACAGGTATATTTTCATCTCTAGATATAACCTCGATATAAGGTAGTATAGAGAATTAATTTATTAAACTACACCCATTTCTTGGTTTATTTTATGTTATTAGAGGTTTATGATAGTGGTGATGGTGGTTAGTGTGTTATAAAAGTATATTATTATAAGTGGTGAGGTGGTGATGGTGGTAGTAACGGGGTCGAGAGAGAGAGAGAGAGAGAGAGAGAGACTGGGGGAGAGAGAGACTGGGGGAGGAG
>JACEEZ010021520.1:15000-26539 GCA_016584305.1 Chionoecetes opilio | reverse complement strand
TTAATGTATGGGTGTTATGTTAAGTACTGTTATTAACCCCTTCACGCCCAGATCTTTCCTTGGCTATAAAAAAAATTGTCTGTTGTCGAGCCATAAAATTACAACAAGTAACTGAATATACCAAATTAGTTCGTCGACGAGGATACTAAACAGGTCATAGCTATAAATTATTGCTTATATTCATGAACATCTAATGGTACTCAAATTACAATGGAAATTACGTTCTGGGCCTCGAGGGGTTAGGTATTCACTGATTAAAAATGTGTGTGTGTGTTTAGGTGTGGGAAGGCAGTGTTAAAAGTGTGAAATTGGTAAATACTTCCATATATTTGTATTACTGTTATATTTACTTTAATTTCTATAAGGTAATTCTCTTATTAATATTATATAGGGCCATGTCTAACCTCTCTCTCTATAAGATATCTAATGTAACCAAAGTAATTATAACATGAAAATAGGTTAAAACAGTTTCTAAATGAATTATGTAGATGAATTTAAGTATGAAAATAAGGTTTAAGAGTTTTTTCATTAATTAAACTGGCTGAAATATCTATTTCAGCCAGTTTAATTAATGGAAAAACTCTTAAACCTTATTTTCATACTTAAATTCATCTACATAATTAACTTAGAAACTGTTTTAACCTATTTTCATGCTATAATTAATTTACACAACAATATCTAACTTTCACACTGAGATTTCTTCACTAGCCAACGATAGACTGTGATCAAAACAACAACTGTACAGGAAATAAGATCAATAAGGGGGAAATGTCAGATAAGATAATAGGTGTAGTTAATCGCCAGTATAATTCCTCCTAGTAAAAGCTTATGTTAGTATGTATGCTGAAGTTAGTAAAGTCTCCAGTAATTCATTAACATAATAAGTAATAAATAAGTGGGGAATAATGTCTGGAAAATAATAGATGTATAGTCTATTTTTTTTAACGAGGCAAAAAATCCTGACCCCTTGCTGCTTACTGACTGATATTTGATGCCAGGAGAAGGGAATACTACGCTTCTTCTAAATGTCAGCTGTATTTCATCATAGTTAACCATAGTATCAGGTAAACACAAGCATCATTTAACCAGAGAAGGGAATACTACGCTTCTTTCTAAATGTCAGCTGTATTTCATCATAGTTAACCCTAGTATCAGGTAACACAGGCATCATTTTAACCAGGAGAAGGGAATACTATGCTTCTTCTAATGTCAGCTGTATTTTATCATAGTTAACCATAGTATCAGGTAAACACAGGCATCATTTTAACCAGGAGAAGGGAATACTACGCTTCTTCTAAATGTCAGCTGTATTTCATCATAGTTAACCATAGTATCAGGTAAACACAGGCATCATTTTAACCAGGAGAAGGGAATACTACGCTTCTTCTAAATGTCAGCTGTATTTCATCATAGTTAACCATAGTATCAGGTAAACACAGGCATCATTTTAACCAGGAGAAGGGATACTATGCTTCTTCTAAATGTCAGCTGTATTTTATCATAGTTAACCATAGTATCAGGTAAACATAGGACATCATTTTAACCAGGAGAAGGGAATACTACGCTTCTTCTAAATGTCAGCTGTATTCTATCATAGTTAACCATAGTATCAGGTAAACACAGGCATCATTTTAACCAGGAGAAGGGAATACTACGCTTCTTCTAAATGTCAGCTGTATTTCATCATAGTTAACCATAGTATCAGGTAAACATAGGCATCATTTTAACCAGGAGAAGGGAATACTACGCTTCTTCTAAATGTCAGCTGTATTTCATCATAGTTAACCATAGTATCAGGTAAACACAGGCATCATTTTAACCAGGAGAAGGGAATACTACGCTTCTTCTAAATGTCAGCTGTATTCTATCATAGTTAACCATAGTATCAGGTAAACACAGGCATCATTTTAAGCATGAGACCTTAAGATAACATGGAATTTTTGCCTTGTTCAAGAAAATAGACTATAGTTAATCGCCAGTATAATTCCTTGAAGTAAAAGTAAAGTTAGTAAAGTCTCCAGTAATTCATTAACACAATAATATACAAGTAAGGAGAAATACACTATTGAATAAGTGGGAATCATGTCTTGAAAAATAGGTGTAGTGAATCTCCAGTAGAGGAGATTCAGGCTAGATTCACCATCCCTCCATATATATACATGACCCTACATCAATACTGTGATACCTAATACACACCTCCAACCAGCCCGCCTCTATAAGCCTATCTAGCTATCACTCCTATCTATCTATCTATCTATATCTATCTATTTATCTATATATATCTATCCGGTAATACCTAATACACACCTCCAACCAGCCCGCCTCTATAAGCCTATCTAGCTATCACTTCTATCTATCTATCTATCTATATATATCTATTTATATCTATCTATCTATATCTATCTATCTATCTATCTATCTATCTATCTATCTATTTATATCTATCTATCTATCTATCTATCTATCTATCTATCTATCTATTTATCTATCTATCTATATCTATCTATTTATATCTATCTATCTATCTATCTATCTATCTATCTATCTATCTATCGATCTATCTATCTATCTATCTATCTATCTATCTATCTATCTATCTATCTATATCTATCTATTTCTATCTATCTATCTATCTATCTATCGATCTATCTATCTATCTATCTATCTATCTATCTATCTATCTATCTATCTATCTATCTATATCTATCTATTTCTATCTATCTATCTATCTATATATCTATCTATCTATCTATCTATCTATCTATCTATCCATCTATTTATCTATCTATCTATGTCCCTGGCCACTCCCTCTACCTGGGGACAACAATGCAGGTCTAACAATCAAGGGATGACTAACACTACTGGAGACTAAAGGCTGATTCACACTGGCGTTTTTTCGGCATTTTGATCTGACGAGAAGGGTCTGGGTCTGGGTCTGGGTCTGGGTCTGGGTCTGGGTCTGGGGCTGGTGTCATGATCGCAATAGGTTTTCAACAAAAATCACACACCGATCGCTCGGTCTTTCAAGAGACCGGCTTCTCGTCAGATCAAAATGCCGAAAAAACGCTAGTGTGAATCAGCCTTAGTCTCCAGTAGTGTTAGTCATTCCTTGATTGTTAGACCTGCATTGTTGTCCCCAGGTAGAGGGAGTGGCCAGGGACATAGATAGATAGATAAATAGATAGATAGATAGATAGATAGATAGATATATAGATAGATAGATAGATAGATAGATAGATATAAATAGATAGATATAGATAGATAGATAGATATAGATAGATAGATAGATAGATGATAGATAGATAAATAGATAGATGAGATATAAATAGATAGATATAGGGTAGACTATAAAAAATAGATAGATAGATAGATATATAGATAGATAGATAGATATAAATAGATAGATATAGGCCAGGGACATAGATAGATAGATAGATAGATAGATAGATAGATAGATAGATATAAATAGATAGATATAGGCCAGGGACATAGATAGATAGATAGATAGATATATAGTATATAGAAGATATGATTAGATAAAATAGATAGATATAGGCCAGGACATAGATAGATAGATAGATAGATAGATAGATAGATAGATAGATATAAATAGATAGATATAGGCCAGGGATCATAGATAGATAGATAGATAGATATATAGAATAGATAGATAGATATAAATAGATAGATATAGGGCAGTGGACTAGATAGATAGTAATAGATAGATAGATAGATAGAATAGATGATAGTATAGATAGATAGATAGTATAGATAGATGAGATAGATAGATAGATATGATAGAGATAGATAGATAGATAGATGATAATATAGTAGATAGATAGATAGATAGATAGATGATAATAGATAGATAGATAGATAGATAGATTAGATAGATAGATATAGATAGATGATAATAGATAGATATAGATGATAGATATTAGATAGATAGTATAAATAGATGATAGATAGATAGTAGGATGCTAGATACTATAGTATTAGATATAAATAGGTAATATGATAGATAGGAAGTGTATAGCTAGATAGGCTTATAGAGCGGCTGGTTGAGTGTTATTAGGTATCACCATATTGATGTAGGGTCATGTATATATGGAGGGATGGTGGTGTGTTCAGACAGGGGGTAATTGCAATCTGTAATCGTAATAGTTTTTCAAGTACGTAACAGTAATCGGTTAAATCTTAATTTTCATGAAGTAATCGCAATGGTAATGAATTCTATTAAAAATGTAATCGTTATCATGATTACTTTTGCAATTACGTTAGTTCACAGTCGATATATGTATACATAGAGCGTAACCATATAACAGTGTCTCCCTTTATGTATACGCCCTCTCACAAGGTTACTAAATAATCAGAAATATTGCACTCTTATAGTACTGGACATGTGAGCCACCTTGCCCTCTTATAGTACTGGACATGTGAGCCACCTTGCCCCAATGAACCACCGGGAACATGCCAGTGATCAATGTCACACTCTTCTCACACCTCTTATAGTCATCATGATTACACATCCTTTAATTGTACAGTAGAACCCTTCATGCTCGCGGGGTTCAGGCTCGCGGATTTGATTACTCGCGGGTTTTCAACTTTTTTTTTCTTTTTTTCCCCTTCTTCTTCTTCTTCCCCACCCTCCCAATTGCTTGCTCTCTACAGGGGCCTTATCCGCCCATGTATGGAGTATGTCTCACATGTTTGGGGAGGATCCACTCATACAGCTCTCCTAAACAGGGTTGAGTCAAAAGCTTTTCGTCTCATCAACTCCTCTCCTCTGACTGACTGTCTTCAATCTTTAAATCACCGCCGCAATGTTGCTTCTCTTGCTCTCTTCTACCGTTACTTTCATGCTCACTGCTCTTCTGAACTTGCTAACTGCATGCCTCCCCCACTCCCACAGCCTCGCTGCACAAGACTTTCTACTCATTCTCATCCCTATTCTGTCCATCTTCCTAATGCAAGAGTTAATCAGTATCTTTACTCTTTCATCCCTTTCACTGGTAAACTCTGGAACTCTCTTCCTGTTTCTAGTTTTCCACTTTCCTATGACTTAAATCTTTTCAAAAGAAGAGTAACAAGACACCTCCCGAACTAAATTGGCTCACCCCTTTTTTATTTTATTCTCTTACTGTCTTCTTTATAGGGACTGGCAACTAAGCGGGCTTTGTGTTACCCATTTTTGTTGTGCCCTTGGCCAGTTCAAAAAAACACAAAAAAACTATGGGGTAAATGAATGACTAATGTCATGCTCACGGATTTATGATACTCGCGGGTGTCTCTGTTCCCTGACCCCCGCCGGCATGGAGGTTTTATTGTACTCATAATTGATTACATGTAGTTTTATTGTAATTGTATTCACAATCGTAATCTTAACCCTTGGCGCCCAGATCTTTCCTGGGCTATAAAAAATTGTATGTTGTCAAGCCATAAAATTACGAAAAGTAACTGAAAATACCAAATGAGTTACTGGACAAGGATACTAAACAGGTGATGGCTATAAAATATTGCTTATATTACCTAAATATTGTCTAATGATGGCCAAATTACAAGGGAAATAACGTTCTGGGCCTCAAGGGGTTAAATATTACCATGTAATCGCAATTGATTACATTACAACAATAATAATAATGTTGTAATGCCCCATGTCTGGTTGTGTTGCAGGCCGGGCAGCAGCAGCAGCATCAGGTGTTGGTGACGTCATCAGACATCCTTGAGGGCCACCTGGAGTGCCTCATCTCCCGCCACCTCCAGCGGGCCATGGACCACCGGGGCGAGGGAGCCATGCACACCATCACCTCGACGCCCCTCCGCGCCATACCACTCACACAGGCGGGGAGGCAGGGGTCAGGAGATCAGGTCAGCCAGGTCAGCATGCTAGGTGACCTGAGCTCCTCGTCGGAAGGGTCGTGCCATAACCCTGAGGTGGAAGGGGAGGTGGAGGGTGAGGTGGACGAGCAGGGTAACCCCAACTCCCTGCTAGTCTCCACAGACGCCGTGCACCCCCGAGTGGCCGGTACGACTCGTGTTCCGTGCCTCCCGCCCAAATACTCCAGCAGTTGCAGCAGCAGCGCAAACAGCAGCCCGGCGCCCAGTGTGCTCGGCAGCCCCATCACGCGCCGCAACAAGGCCGCCAACAAGGCCGCCAAGCTCATGAGGCGGTTCCGTAGTGCCGGGAGTGCCGAGAGCCCCCTCAGCCCCCCGCCCAGCCCCTCGGCCAGCACGCAGTCCCTGGGCCCCGCCGGCCTGGACGAGCCGGACATGGCCCTGCCGCCCGACAGCAACAGCTTCCTGGCCGAGGTGAGGACTGTGCTGGACCTCTCGGTAAACTCCGGCCCACCACACCACTGTGCGGCCCAAGGCACCCAGGTGAGCTGTGTGTGTGTGTGTGTGTGTGTGTGTGTGTGTGTGTGTGTGTGTGTGTGTGTGTGTGTGTGTGTATTCATCATCTAGTTGTATTTTACAGGGCCTGAGCTACACTCGTATGGCCCCGTCTCCATATCAACATTTTTATCATTCATTCTTAATGCTGTGTGTGTGTGTGTGTGTGTGTGTGTGTGTGTGTGTGTCTGTGTGTGTGTGTGTGTGTGTGTGTGTGTGTGTGTGTGTGTGTGTGTGTGTGTGTGTGTGTGTGTGTGTGTATGTGTGTGCGCGCCATAACCACCAGTGTCACAATTTTTAGATTTCCAGCCATTGTTCTATTTCTATCCCTCCCTCCACAAAGTGTTCCTCATTGACCGACTCTCACACTCATTACTTTCTTTATCCATTATTTATCAATTCTGTTTCACTATGATTTTCTGGTTTTCTTATTTGCAACTTGCATGTATTATATTATCTATAACATTTTCTTTCACTATCACAAAACTCATTTTACTTATACAGTAAACCCTGGATAAACCAAACCCATTGGGTGGAAGGGTTGCTCGCAATATCCAATAGTTTGGTTTATAGGATGATCGGTTGTCCGCCTCATAAACCAAACAGAGTTGGGTTTATGAGGGGCGTCGTTCAGTCATACGTGTTTAAACAAAGTTAACTGTGTTGTCCACTTGTCCAGTACTGTACACAGGCAGGTAAGTACTGTACACAGGCAGGTAAGTACTGTACACAGGCAGGTAAGTACTGTACACAGGCAGGTAAGTACTGTACACAGGCAGGTAAGTACTGTACACAGGCAGGTAAGTACTGTACACAGGCAGGTAAGTACACAGTAACACGTGGGACAAGACAGCACACACAGAGAGTGGTGCACACAGCATGAGGGCCAAGTGTACACTGAGACACACGGGCCGACCAACATGTTCCCTGGCCCACCAATCCCCACACAGGCCAAACCAGAGTTAGGTATATCAGAGGCTTGTTCCAAGGCAACATGGCGTTTGGTTTATCGAGGGTTTACTGTACATCCAATAATAACTTTCCATGACATGAACAAAATACAGAAAACATTTCCCCCTTCACCCTTCCTTCCTCCTGCAAACGTGAGCTCCCTAGCCTTATTTTAAAGCTCCCTAGCCTCCTTTTAAAGCTCCCTAGCCTTATTTTAAAGCTCCCTAGCCTCCTTTTAAAGCTCCCTAGCCTTATTTTAAAGCTCCCTAGCCTCCTTTTAAAGCTCCCTAGCCTCCTTTTAAAGCTCCCTAGCCTTATTTTAAAGCTCCCTAGCCTCCTTTTAAAGCTCCCTACCTTATTTTAAAGCTCCCTAGCCTCCTTTTAAAGCTCCTAGCCTCCTTTTAAAGCTCCTAGCTCCTTTTAAAGCTCCCTAGCCTTATTTTAAAGCTCCTAGCCTCCTTTTAAAGCTCCCTAGCCTTATTTTAAAGTCCCTAGCCTCCTTTTAAAGCTCCCTAGCTCCTTTTAAAGCTCCCTAGCTTATTTTAAAGCTCCCTAGCCTCCTTTTAAGCTCCCTAGCCTTATTTTAAAGCTCCCTAGCCTCCTTTTAAAGCTCCTAGCCTCCTTTAAAGCTCCCTAGCCTTATTTTAAAGCTCCCTAGCCTCCTTTTAAAGCTCCCTAGCCTTATTCTTAAAGCTCCCTAGCCTCCTTTTAAAGCTCCCTAGCCTCCTTTTAAAGCTCCCTAGCCTATTTTAAAGCTCCCTAGCCTCTTTTAAAGCTCCCTAGCCTTATTTTAAAGCTCCCTAGCCTCCTTTTAAAGCTCCCTAGCCTCCTTTTAAAGCTCCCTAGCCTTATTTTAAAGCTCCCTAGCCTCCTTTTAAAGCTCCCTAGCCTTATTTTAAAGCTCCCTAGCCTCCTTTTAAAGCTCCCTAGCCTCCTTTTAAAGCTCCCTAGCCTTATTTTAAAGCTCCCTAGCCTCCTTTTAAAGCTCCCTAGCCTTATTTTAAAGCTCCCTAGCCTTATTTTAAAGCTCCCTAGCCTCCTTTTAAAGCTCCCTAGCCTTATTTTAAAGCTCCCTAGCCTCCTTTTAAAGCTCCCTAGCCTCCTTTTAAAGCTCCCTAGCCTTATTTTAAAGCTCCCTAGCCTCCTTTTAAAGCTCCCTAGCCTTATTTTAAAGCTCCCTAACCTCCTTTTTAAAGCTCCCTAGCCTCCTTTTAAAGCTCCCTAGCCTTATTTTAAAGCTCCCTAGCCTCCTTTTAAAGCTCCCTAGCCTTATTTTAAAGCTCCCTAGCCTTATTTTAAAGCTCCCTAGCCTCCTTTTAAAGCTCCCTAGCCTTATTTTAAAGCTCCCTAGCCTCCTTTTAAAGCTCCCTAGCCTTATTTTAAAGCTCCCTAGCCTTATTTTAAAGCTCCCTAGCCTCCTTTTAAAGCTCCCTAGCCTTATTTTAAAGCTCCCTAGCCTCCTTTTAAAGCTCCCTAGCCTCCTTTTAAAGCTCCCTAGCCTTATTTTAAAGCTCCCTAGCCTTATTTTAAAGCTCCCTAGCCTTATTTTAAAGCTCCCTAGCCTCCTTTTAAAGCTCCCTAGCCTCCTTTTAAAGCTCCCTAGCCTTATTTAAAGCTCCCCAGCCTCCTTTTAAAGCTCCCTAGCCTTATTTTAAAGCTCCCTAGCCTTATTTTAAAGCTCCCTAGCCTCCTTTTAAAGCTCCCTAGCCTTATTTTAAAGCTCCCTAGCCTCCTTTTAAAGCTCCCTAGCCTTATTTTAAAGCTCCCTAGCCTCCTTTTAAAGCTCCCTAGCCTCCTTTTAAAGCTCCCTAGCCTTATTTTAAAGCTCCCTAGCCTCCTTTTAAAGCTCCCTAGCCTCCTTTTAAAGCTCCCTAGCCTTATTTTAAAGCTCCCTAGCCTTATTTTAAAGCTCCCTAGCCTTATTTTAAAGCTCCCTAACCTCCTTTTAAAGCTCCCTAGCCTCCTTTTAAAGCTCCCTAGCCTTCTTTTAAAGCTCCCTAGCCTCCTTTTAAAGCTCCCTAGCCTCCTTTTAAAGCTCCCTAGCCTCCTTTTAAAGCTCCCTAGTTAACCTCCTCCTTCCTCCCGCAGACGTGAAACCCAGCACCCCAGCAGCCAGGTCTCAGCGCCTCACCAGGCCTTGAGGGGTGTGAGGAGGGTGTGAGGCCGCCTGCCCCCCCGCACCCCACACACCCCAGCCATGCAAACACACACGCCAAACTAGCAGTAAGGATCACGCACGCACCACCACCCTGCACGTCACAACTACTGACTGTGTTGTTGTTGCAAAGCGTTCTGTGAATGTTCCGAGACCGGTGTTACTTTTCTTAAGAACATAAGAACATAAGGAAGCTACAAGAGGCCGCGAGAAGCTACAACATAAGAACATAAGGAAGCTACAACATAAAACATAAGAAAATAAGGAAGCTACAACATAAAACATAAGAAAATAAGGAAGCTACAACATAAAACCATAAGAAAACTAGGGGGGGGGCACTCAATAGAGCGCATACCTCCGCCCGAATATTTCATCAAATATATATATATATATATATATGCACTCAGTATGAGTGCATACCTCCGGCCGAATATTTCATCAATTGGTTGCCATGGCAACAGTTGTCAATAGATTTCATCCAAAATTAAATTAGTTCTTCCTTATACCAAATAGACTTGGTATACCGAGTTTGGTCCAAATCTATTCATAACTTTTTGAGAAATCCTGTACACTAACAAACAGACAGACAGACAGACAGACAGATCGGGGTGAAAACATAACCCCTCCAACTTCGTTGGCGGAGGTAATAAGGAAGCTACAACATAAGAACATAAGAAAATAAGGAAGCTACAACATAAGAACATAAGGAAGCTACAACATAAGAACATAAGAACATAAGGAAGCTACAACATAAGAACATAAGGAAGCTACAACATAAGAACATAAGAACATAAGGAAGCTACAAGAGGCTGGGAGACCTACACGTGGTAGTTCCTGTTACTTAACACTACCTACATCCACCTTTCATCCCCATCCATGAATTTATCCAGCCTCCCTTCAAAGCTCCCTAATGACTCCGCACTAACTACCCTATGACTGAGTCCATTCCGATAATTCACCACCCTATTTGTGAACCAGTTTTTCCCTATTTCCTTTTATCTGAGGTGATTGCATTCTCGGGGTAAAAATGAAAGTTCGTGTTGTTATAATTATCAAGCAGGGATGTGTGTGTGTGTGTGTGTGTGTGTGTGTGTGTGTGTGTGTGTCTAGCCTTATGTGTTGTGATGCTGAGCTTGTTATGTGTGTGTGTGTGTGTGTGTGTGTGTGTGTGTGTGTGTGTGTGTGTGTGTGTGTGTGTGTGTGGTGTGTGTGTGTGTGTGTGTGTGTGTGTGTGTGTGAGCAGAAAAACCTTAAATTTGTAGAGGTCATATAACTAAGACAAATTCTGTCCCGCTGACTTGTTTGTGTGTGTGTGTGTGTGTGTGTGTGTGTGTGTGTGTGTTGTGTGTGTGTGTGTGTGTGTGTGTGTGTGTGTGTGTATGTTGTGTGTGTGTGTCGCAGAGCTTGTGTGTATGTGTGTGGTGTATGTGTGTGTGTGTGTGTCGCTGAGCTTGTTATGTGTGTGTGTGTGTGTCTATATGTGTGTGTGTGTGTGTATGTGTGTGAGCAGAAAAACCTTAAATTTGTAGAGATCCTATGTAGAGGCATATGCTCAAAATACTAAAAATCCATAAAATTCTTGGATCTACATAAAGGATATAATACACTACCCTCTTTTGTGCCTATGTAAATACAGCAAGAGGTGTCAAGACAGGAATTTAATGTCCGTAAATACGCGTGACTCAGTTTGCCTTGTGATTGGTCGACGGGCTTTGTAACGAACACTTTGATTGGTAGTTATAGCCAATTTTTTTAACGAGGCAAAAAATCCTGCCCCCTTGCTGCTTACTGCCTGATATTTGATGCCAGGAGAAGGGAATGCTACACTTCTTCTTAATGTCAGCTGTATTCTATCATAGTTAACCATAGTATCAGGTAAACACAGGCATCATTTTAAGCATGAGACCTTAGGATAGAATGGAAATTTCGCCTTGTTAGAAAAAATAGACTAGTGTAGTTGTGAGTTACCTTGTGAAGATAGATGGGAACTGTGATAACTAAGGTGTGTGTGTGTGTGTGTGTGTGTGTGTGTGTGTGTGTGTG
>JACEEZ010021520.1:0-2500 GCA_016584305.1 Chionoecetes opilio | reverse complement strand
AGTTTAGTATTGCATTTGGTTGCGTTGGGAGCGGAGTGCGATTGTCCAGTAAGCGATTTAGAAAACGGGGAATGGATTTTAACCTCGCTCTTAAAAGTGTTATGCCGGCGTACCTCAAGGCGATATAGTGAACTTCTACTGTTATATTCGCTTTATGACGTTAACTCTCACTAAAGAAGGCTAAAATATGATCTAGTTGTGTGAAATTATACTGTACACGAAAAAAAAACAACGAGGTAGATCTTAAGCGGCGTTCCTAAAGGCGATATAGTGAATGAATTTCTACTGTTATTTCGCTATATCATGTTAACTCTCACTAAAAAGGCTGAAATATGATCTAGTTGTGAAATTAGGAATAAAAAAGTGTAGATCTAAGGCCTTGTTCTCGAAGTAGCGGTGTTCCTAAGGGCGATATAGTGGACTTTTACTGTTTTTTTCGCTATATTACGTTAACTCTCACTAAAGAAGGCTAAAATATGATCTAGTTGTGAAATTATGAATAAAAAAGTAGATCTTAAGCCTTGTTCTCGAAGTACCTAAAGGCGATATAGTGAACTTCTACTGTTTATTTCGCTTCATTACGTTAACGCTCACTAAAGAACGCTAAAACTCTGATCTAGTTTGTGAGATTACTGTATAAATGATGTAAAAACGAGGTAGATCTTAAGCCTTGTTCTGGAAGTAGTAGTGGCGAAGTTATAGTAGTAGCGTACCTAAGAAAGATACACTGAACCGCTTCTGTTTTTCACTCAATAACTGTAACTCTCTCTCTCTCTCTCTCTCTCTCTCTCTCCAACGCCATAATTTGATCTAGTTATCCACAACACAGCTCCGCAAGTGGCACTATAAACCACAGTGCCTTCAAAGTGCCACAAATCATTCAGAACCCAGAAAAATAACAAGGGATGAAACTGAAAGAAAAATATAAAATTGAAACGTGCAGAAATTCAATTATACCTTAAGAAACACACACACACACGCGCGCGCGCACGCACGCACATACACACACACACACACACACACACACACACACACACACACACACACACACTCCGGAGGTACTCCGTAGTGTAGTGGTTAGCACGCTCGGTCCACAACCGAGAAGTCCCGGGTTCGATCCCCGGGCGGAGCGGAAACAGATGGGTTGTTTCCTTAAAACCCGAGTCCCTGTCCACCCAGCAGTGAATGGGTACCAGGTGTTAGCCGGGGTTTGTGACCTACTTTCCGGGGTGGTGGCTTCCCCCAACACTAAGCACTAAGGATGAATGATATGAATATTGATATGGAGACGGGGCCATACCAGTACAGCTCAGGCCCTGTAAAATACAACTAGATGAATACACACACACACACACACACACCACACACACGTACAAGCCCAGATAAAAACTTGCATCTCATAACAAAAAGTTTCTCCCGTTAGTGGTGTTAACAGTGACTTGTAGAGTGACTTGTAGAGTGACTGGTAGAGTGACTGGTAGAGTGACTTGTAGTGTGACTTTTAGATACTTGTAGAGTGACTTGTAGTGTGACTTTTAGATACTTGTAGAGTGACTTGTAGAGTGACTTTTAGATACTTGTAGAGTGACTTGTAGAGTGACTTGTAGAGTGACTTGTAGTGTGACTTTTAGATACTTGTAGAGTGACTTGCAGAGTGACTTGTAGTGTGACTTTTAGATACTTGTAGAGTGACTTGTAGAGTGATTTGTAGTGTGACTTTTAGATACTTGTAGAGTGACTTGTAGAGTGACTTGTAGAGTGACTTGTAGAGTGACTTGTAGTGTGACTTTTAGATACTTGTAGAGTGACTTGTGAGTTACTTATATAGTGATTTGCAAGACTCTGTGGTGCGTTACAAAGAAGAAAAAAAACTTGTTACTTGTGTGTGTGTGTGTGTGTGTGTGTGTGTGTGTGTGTGTGTGTGTGTGTGTGTGTGGGTGTGTGTGTGTGTGTGGGGTTGTGTGTGTGTGTGTGTGCGTGCGGCGCGTGTGTGTGTGTGTGTGTGTGTGTGTGTGTGTGTGTGTGTGTGTGTGTGTGTGTGTGTGTGTGTGTGTGTGTGAACTTAAAGAAAAATATATGCATAGGGTAAATATACAAAAGGAAAAATAGAGAAGGCTACAAGACGTGTTCAAATTTTCTTTTCCTTTAGAAGTGACAGAAGAAAGAAAAGAAAAAAGAAAGAAAAAAAAAGAAAAAGAAAGAAAGAAAGAAAAAGAAAGAAAGAAAGAAAGAAAGAAAGAAAGAAGTGACAGAGGGAGATAAAGACGAAGTGAAGTGAAGAGAGAAAATAATATAAAAGAAAAGAGAAAAAGAAGAGAAATAAAAATGTGATCAAAGACAATATGGAAACTTTTTCGTGAATGTTAAAAGGTAAGTGTTGTGGTGTGTGTGTGTGTGTGTGGTGTGTTTTGTGTGTGTGTGTGTGTGTGGTTTTGTTGTTTTGTGTGTGTGTGTGTGTGGTGTGTGTGTGTGTGTGTGTGTGTGTGTGTGTGTGTGTGTG
>JACEEZ010021519.1:104993-114987 GCA_016584305.1 Chionoecetes opilio | reverse complement strand
AGTTCCTATAAGTGTCCACACGTCCTGCTGTTTCATGAATAGAAATGGAAACTTTCTTTATAGTGGAAAAATATGGATTGTAGGTTTGAATTTTTTCTTTCTGACTTAAAAATATCATTGTTACTATCATTATTATCATTATTGCTATTATTGTTATTATCACTTTCATTATCATCATTAGTATTCTATTATATTTCCTCTCTCTCTCTCTCTCTCTCTCTCTCTCTCTCTCCTCCTCTCTCTTCTCTCTCTCTCTCTCTCTCTCTCTCTCTCTCTCTCTCTCTCTCTCTCTCTCTCTCTCTCTCTCTCTCTCTCTCTTCTCTCTCTCTCACTAATTACAGAGGAAATTGACATACAAATTAGCCATCCTCCTCCTCTTCATCACCCACTCCAGCCACTCAAACTTTTTTTACCTACATCTGTGTGAAAAATATGAGAAACTTCGGAACCTAAATCTGACTGCTTCTCTCTCTCTCTCTCTCTCTCTCTCTCTCTCTCTCTCTCTCTCTCTCTCTCTCTCTCTCTCTCTCTCTCTCTCTCTCCATGTTATCTTTAAGACTTTTTCCCTATCGATCGTTTAGCATCTAGTTTACCTTTACTATGCAATATTTTTGTAAATATTAGTTTTGATTTACTTTCTCGTTTTCTAATTTCATGCTTTCTTCAGATCTAATCCCGAATGTTAAGGACCTTCATTATGCATGCAACATTTTTTTTGTACACAGGAATGCCTCTGTTTTGCATGTTTTAATTAATCTCGTCCTGTGCGATTCTTGATTTAAACTCCAATTTTTACATATTTGAGTTTCATCTCTTATAATCAAACCGTATTTTGTTCACTTCTCTCTCATATTGACATCTCTTTGCGTCTTCATCTTACACCCTTCGCTATTTTTACCTTTTACTCAAAATTTACATATTTTAGTTGCATCTCTGATTTCACACCGTCTTTTTTTCCACTTTTCTTTCATTCTTTTTCATCTATTTTCATTCTCCTTTCCTCTTCCTTATTTTCCTATCCCTTTTTCCACTTCCTTTCACTTTTTCATCTTCTTTCATTCTCCTTTCCTCTTCCTCTTATTTTCCTGTTCCATTTTTCCACTTTTTTTCATTCTTTTTCATCTTCTTGCATTCTCCTTTCCTCTTCCTCTTATTTACCTATTCCATTTTTCCACTTTTCTTTCATTCTTCTTCATCTTCTTTCATTCTCCTTTTCTCCTATTCCATCTCCACTGAATTCTCTTTGATGAAACATAGTGCAAGCCTCGTCTTCCTCAGCCTCGTCACCATGGTTACAACCCACCTCGCCCCTGCCCTCCCACGGGAACTCTCTGTCACAGCAGGCACACACTCTAACACAGACACAGCTTCTCTCCCTCGCGCTGTGTTATGTTGATCTCTTGCTCCCTCATCCTATTCTGTGTATTTGTCTCGGTGGCTGATTTGTTTCTATTATTTTTGTCTTTATTTGTTCTCTCTCTCTCTCTCTCTCTCTCTCTCTCTCTCTCTCTCTCTCTCTCTCTCTCTCTCTCTCTCTCTCTCTCTCTCTCTCTCTCTCTCTCTCTCTCTCTCTCTCTCTCTCTCTCTCTCTCTCTCTCTCTCTCTCTCTCTCTCTCTATTTAAGGAACATGTAAAAATCATAAGTCACACACACACACACACACACACACACACACACACACACACACACACACACACACACACACACACACACACACACACACACACACACACACACACACACACACACACACACACACACACACACACACACACACACACACACACACACACACACACACACAAAAACAAAAAACAAAAAAATTACCCAGGATTCCTTTCGTTTTTCTAACAGGTCATTTCCTTTTTCAGCCTCACAAGCCGCAGAACAATTATAGAAAAAAACGTAAGAAAAACGTAACCCATCTCTACAAGAGCAACTTTTTCCCCTATAAGTAACGAGTGTACGAAGGATAGGTGTTTTTTCTCCTTTTTTTTACGTTTGAGCCTATAGCACCTGTAGGCTATATATTGCTTCCTTAGGTGAATGCAATCCTATTTCGTCATCTCGTGGGATCGACTAAAGGGTAGAGCGACTGTGTAAGAGGATTGCCTATGGATCAAAACCTCTTTCCTATGTAGGTCTGAGGTCGCAGCCCACAATACCTATTCCCTATGGTTCCTAGGCTACATCTTATTTCTTTATTTTCTCTTTATTTGGTCTTTATTTTCTCTCGCCTCCTCCCACCGTCCGTCTACTCCTTTTCACTTACACTCTAGCAATATCCTATCCAATTAACTACCAATATCTCTAGCTTTTTCTTCTAGCAATCTATCAATTCTAATCTAGCAATATCTTCTAGACAATTAACTCTAGCTCTATCCAGCCTCCTAGCAAACCGCAGTGTTGTTGGATATTGATGGATCAGTGACGATTAGTAGAAATAAAACGTGGTATTGGATGTGCTTTGTGGTAGGAACAGTTGAAAGCCGTAGCGATAAGGTCGTTGCTCCACGAAAATAATACAATATTCCCTTCTAAATTCCCATGAAGTTAGAGGAAATTGAGAACCACCATGTGAAAAAAAACCTCAATTTTCCGCTGCTTTGTTTTCCAATTTTTCATTCCTATCCGCACCCGAAATACGTATCCTTTATTGCACAAACTCTATACATACCCGAAATAGCATAGCACACACGCAAAATAAGAAGTTAAAATATATAACGCTGCAATTGTAACTATTATCCGAAATAAAAACGCACGTATCGCATCAGCTCCCAGTAAAATGGTTAAAATTACAACTTATCCTCAATAACTGAAAAACTGCGATACTTTGTAGATGAGCGGTAGAGTTGGATCGGACAACACACGCCCTCTATCGGAGGGTTTGAGTGGACGTAACGCCATCTATCGGAGGGTTGGAGGAGGACGGAACGCCATCTATAGGAGGGTTGGATCAGACAACACACGCCATCTATCGGAGGGTTGGATCAGACAACACACGCCATCTATCGGAGAGTTGGATCAGACAACACACGCCATCTATCGGAGGGTTGGATCAGACAACACACGCCATCTATCGGAGGGTTGGATCAGACAACACACGCCATCTATCGGAGGGTTGGATCAGACAACACACGCCATCTATCGGAGGGTTGGATCAGACAACACACGCCATCTATCAGAGGGTTGGATCAGACAACACACGCCATCTATCGGAGGGTTGGATCAGACAACACACGCCATCTATCGGAGGGTTGGAAGGGCGAAATGCCATCTATCGGAGTAAAGTGAAAGATATTGGCGCCGCGTAAGGGGAGACTCATCAGTGTCGGGTACTCATGCCTCAAATTAGAAACACAATTGAAATATATAAATCAATCTGGAAATATATAAATAACTAGACTGGCAATGTAAGCAGCAAAAATGACGAATGTTTCATAGCTAACTTTTTTTTAACTTTCTTTTAAACACCTCTGACCTGAATGAAAGCCTGGAAACTAAAACCGAATTATGTAATAACGAGACAGAGAAAGGATCAGGGCGAGGCATAGGCTACTTGATGGTGGTAGTGTAGGTGGGGGGGGAGGGATTTAATCGTTTTACTGAAATCCAAAGCTTGGTATCAGATCCTTAACAATCCTTAGCTTTATTGGACGCCTTCACTCCGGCCTCTCGAGACTCCTGCCACTCATTGATACGGAACTCAACCGGATCACAGGATTATGAGGTGGGACAATGTGGTGGTGGAGGAGGAGGAGGAGGAGGAGGAGGAGGAGGAGGAGGAGGAGGAGGAGGAGGAGGGCAGAAATGTGACTATAATATGAGAATGAGGAAGAATCACCGGCAAACAAGGAAATAGAAGGAGTAGTAGGAAGTGGAGACAGAGGAGGGATGAAGGACGAGGAGGAGGGTAGAAATAAGAACAAAATAATAATAAGGAAGCAGCAACAAAAATAAATATGAGAATGAGGAAGAATCAACGGTAAACGAGGAAATAGGAGGAGTAAGAAGAGGAGACAAAGGAAGGAAGAAGGAGGAGGATATGGCCAGACAAGAGAACAAAAAATGAGAATGAGGAAGGAGCGAGAAAAAAGAAACAGAATAGAAAAAGAAGAAGGAACCGAAGCAGACTAAGGAGGAGGAATACAAAGGAATACAAAGGAAACACAAACAGCAACAGACCGATAGGTCCTTACAAGACTGTTTGCTTTAACTACACTACACTAACTAGATAATAAGAGAGAAAGGATAGGAAGTAGAAGGCTCCTCCTCACCCACCCATCCCTCCAGCCGAAGCTGGCCGGAAAAGGAATTGTACCATGCAATATAGAAAAACTGCATGGAATTTGTGAGGAAAGTTGAAAGCTGTAATCTATGGCTAACTACTACTAGTTTGTGGGGGTAGGTTTAGTGCTTGATAGATAGGTCATGTTATGTGTGTTTTGTAATGGTGTGAACACAGTGTGGAGGTTCAAGGGTGGTGCGGCAGCCTTGCCTGGCGCTTTCTTGGGAGGCAGCAGTCAATCAGGCCCCAGCTCCGTTCAATCCACTGCGGATTGTGTACTTTCCATGTAGGACGCCGTACACTTCAATGCCTCCTGCAGCAGTGACCCCTGGTACCTTAAATCCCGATGGTGGTCACTAACTGTCAGGACCCTAACTGAACTAACAGGAGGAGGAGGAGGAGGAGGAGGAGGAGGAGGAGGCGGGAAAAACATTTATAAAGGAGTGGAGTACGATCTTTTACTTGTGTTGTGCCAATGAGTAAAATGCCAACCTTTCCTTTCTCCTTTCTCTTTTCCTTTTTTACTTTCTACTTTTCCACGGTTGTTGTGGCGATATGGATTGGCGGACTTAAGGGTTAAGTGGGCTCCTCGCGTGGACGATTCTACATAACTTGCGGGATAACCTTGCGTTTTAAAATACAAGTGGTCCGGTAGGGAAAAAATATATGTACACTGGAGGGAAAAAATATTAATTGAAATTTTAATCTAACATTGTATGAAAAGTTAAAGAAAAAATAATACTTTCAAATTTTCTTTGAATTTCAATATATAGTTTCACGGACAACAGGATTAACACACACACACACACACACACACACACACACATACACATACACATACACATACACACACACACATACACATACACATACACACACACACACACACACACACACACACACACACACACACACACACACATATTCCACTACCACTACCACTACCACTACCACCTTCTCTTCCTCCATTTCTAGTTTTATTCTTCCTCCTCTTTCGCCTTTCCCATATTTTATTCGCTTCCTTTTCTTGCACCATTCTGCTTTTGTTCTTCCTTACCTTATTCACTGCATTCAATATTTCTTTCTTTTTATAACACCCCAACACCTCCACTCCATTCCAAGAGAGAAAAAAATTACCTTCTCCCTTCTTCCTCTTCCTCCTCCTCCTCCTCCTCCTCCTCCACCTCCTCCTCCTCCTCCAACAGTAGACGAAATATCAAAGTATTTGCTGAAACTTGACCCAGCAAAATCCGTGGGGGTGGACGAAATCTCGCCGCGACTACTTCGCGAATGTCACAGTCAACTTTCGCTCCCAATTAAAGATTATTTTCAATAAATCGCTATGTGAAAAAAATGTTCCTAGTATGTGGAAATTAGCTAATGTTACACCAATATTCAAGAAAGGGAGTAAGAGCCTCGCAAGTAATTATCGCCCAATTAGTCTAACGTCCGTGATTGTTAAACTATTTGAGAAAATATTGCGGGATAAAATAGTGTCTTTTCTCGATGAAAATAACTCAATACTAAACTCCCAGCATGGATTTCGAAATAAGAGATCCTGCTTAACAAACCTACTCGATTTTTTTAATGTCATTTATTCAAACTGGGACGCTAAAATTCCCTCGGATGTAATATACCTTGATTTTCAGAAAGCCTTCGATACAGTTCCACATAAGCGACTGTTGACCAAGCTAAGGGCACATGGCATAGGAGAGCAATTATGTTCATGGATGGCGATTGGCTTTCAAATCGTAAACAACGGGTAGTAATAAATGGTGAGGCATCTGATTGGTTAGATGTCACTAGTGGGGTGCCTCAGGGCTCGGTCTTGGGTCCTACTCTTTTTCTGATATATATCAACGATCTGGACTGCGGACTTGTATCTAAAATATCAAAATTTGCAGATGACACCAAATTAGGCGGTAAAGCATATACTAGAGAAAACTGCGAACTCATACAAGTGATCTCGACAAACTATCAGATGGAGTGATAAATGGCTATTAAAATTCAATTCCGATAAATGTAAAGTAATGCATATAGGCAACGATAACCTCAAATAAACTATCAAATGCAAAATAAATCGTTAACTGAAGTACAGCAGGAAAAGGATCTAGGTGTCATCATCAGTAATGATCTGAAAACCAGTTCGCATTGCCTAGCTGCCAGTAAAAAGGCAAATATGATGTTGGGCTTTATTAAACGTAACTTTGAACATAAAACTCCGAAAGTAATGACACAATTATACACGTCCTTGGTTAGGCCGCACTTGGAATATGCCGTTCAATTTCTGGTCGCCCTGTTTCGTAAAAGATCAAGCCAAATTGGAATCAGTGCAAAGAAGAGCAACCAAACAAATTCCATCACTGCGAAATTCATCTTATGAAGAGAGACTGCGGAAACTTAATATGTTTTCCTTAAAGGATCGTAGAATCCGTGGGGACTTGATAGAAACCTTTAAGATCCTAAAAGGTTTTGATGTCATTAATCAAGAGGACCTATTCGAGCTTTCAACTCAAGTGACAACAAGAAATAATGGTTTAAAACTAAACGGTCAACGTTGCATCACCGATCTCCGTAAAAATTATTTCAATGTTAGAGTCGTTGATCGATGGAATAAGTTACCAGCAAATGTTGTCGGAGCCAACACAATAACTACATTCAAAAACAGACTTGACGCGCACTGTAAAGTAAATGGGTATTGATAGTGCGAATTCGTATCTAGTCCCCCGTATCGATTAGTTGTAGTGGTAGTGGTAGTTGTAGTTAGTATTTTTCATATCCTATCATTCTGCACTATGAAACTTCCATGTTCCTATCCTCTTTAGGGACATGGTATCATTTTCCAACTGTTTTCTTACAAGTAGTTGATAGTTAGTAGTATGTAGTTCAGCAGATACCCTCGCTATGGACCAATAGGTCTCCTGGTGTCTGTTACTCCTATGTAATCCTATGTAATCCTCCTCCTCTATTCGAGCTTTCAACTCAAGTGACAACAAGAAATAATGGTTTAAAACTAAACGGTCAACGTTGCATCACCGATCTCCGTAAAAATTATTTCAATGTTAGAGTCGTTGAACGATGGAACAAGTTACCAGCAAATGTTGTCGGAGCCAACACAATAACTACATTCAAAAAACAGATTGACGCGCACACTGTAAAGTAAATGGGTATTGATAGTGCGAATTCGTATCTAGTCCCCCGTATCGATTAGTTGTAGTGGTATGGTAGTTTGTAGTTAGTATTTTTCATATCCTATCATTTCTGCACTACAAATCCATGTTCCTATCCTCTTTAGGGACATGGTATCATTTTCCAACTGTTTTCTTACAAGTAGTTGATAGTTAGTAGTATGTAGTTCAGCAGATACCCTCGCTATGGACCAATAGGTCTCCTGGTGTCTGTTACTCCTATGTAATCCTATGTAATCCTCCTCCTCCTCCTCCTCAAAGTGATAGATTGGTAATAGGAGAGATAACAGTAGACGAAATATCAAAGTATTTGCTGAAACTTGACCCAGCAAAATCCGTGGGGGTGGACGAAATCTCGCAGCGATTACTTCGCGAATGTCACAGTCAGCTTTCGCTTCCATTAAAGATTATTCTCAATAGGTCGCTAATGGACAAAAATGTTCCTAGTATGTGGAGATTAGCTAATATTACACCGATATTCAAGAAAGGGAGTTAGAGCCTCGCAAGTAATTATCGCCCAATTAGTCTAACGTCTGTGATTAATAAACTATTTGAGAAAATATTGCGGGATAAAATAGTGTCTTTTCTCGATGAAAATAACTCAATACTAAACTCCCAGCATGGATTTCGAAATAAGAGATCCTGCTTAACAAACCTACTCGATTTTTTTAATATCATCTATTCAAACTGGGACGCTAAAATTCCCTCGGATATAATATACCTTTATTTTCAGAAAGCCTTCGATACAGTTCCCCATAAGCGAATTTTGACCAAGCTAAGGGCACATGGCTTAGGAGAGCAATTATGTTCATGGATTGGCGATTGGCTTTCAAATCGTAAACAACGGGTAGTAATAAATGGCGAGGCATCTGATTGGTTAGATGTTACTAGTGGGGTGCCTCAGGGCTCGGTCTTGGATCCTACTCTTTTTTTGATATATATCAATGATCTGGACTGCGGATTTGTATCTAAAATATCGAAATTTGCAGATGACACCAAATTAGGCGGTAAAGCAAATACTAGAGAAAACTGCGAACTCATACAACGTGATCTCGACAAACTATCAGATGGGAGTGATAAATGGTTATTAAAATTCAATTCCGATAAATGTAAAGTAATGCATATAGGCAACGATAACCTCAAATATAACTATCAAATGCAAAATAAATCGTTAACTGAAGTACAGCAGGAAAAGGATTTAGGTGTCATCATCAGTAATGATCTTAAAACCAGTCCGCATTGCCTAGCTGCCAGTAAAAAGGCGAATATGATGTTGGGCTTCATTAAACGCAACTTTGAACATAAAACTCCAAAAGTAATGACACAATTATACACGTCCTTGGTTAGGCCGCACTTAGAATATGCCGTTCAATTCTGGTCGCCTTGTTTCGTAAAAGATCAAGCCAAATTGGAATCAGTGCAAAGAAGAGCAACCAAACAAATTCCATCTCTGCGAAATTCATCTTATGAAGAGAGACTGCGGAAACTTACTATGTTTTCCTTAAAGGATCATAGAATCCGTGGGGACTTGATAGAAACCTTTAAGATCCTAAAAGGATTTGATGTCATTAATCAAGAGAACATATTCGAGCTTTCTCCTCAAGTGACAACAAGAAATAACGGTTTAAAACTAAACGGTCAACGTTGCATCACAGATCTCAGTAAAAATTATTTCAATGTTAGAGTTGTTGATCGATGAAACAAGTTACCAGCAAATGTTGTCGAAGCCACCACAATAACTACATAAATTTAAAAACAGACTTGACGCGCACTGTAAAGTAAATGGGTATTGATAGTGCCCAGCGAATTCATATTATTTTCCCCCGGATCGATTAGTGTTAGTGGTAGTTGTAGTTAGTATATTTCATATCCTATCATTCTTCACTACGAAACTTCCATGTTCCTATCTTCTTTAGGGACATGGTATCATTTTCCAACTGTTTTCTTACATGTAGTTGATAGTTAGCGGTATGTAGTTCAGCAGATACCTTCGTTATGGACCTATTGGTCCATAACAGGTCTCCTGGTGTCTGTTATTCCTATGTATTCCTATGTATTCCTCCTCCTCCTTTTGCCTCTTTTCTTATCATACAGTTTCTTCTTCCCAATGTCTTGTTTTCCTTCTTTATGTCACTGTTCATTCATTTCATTCTTCCGGAGCCTTTTCGTGGGAGAGTCAGACCTTCCTCCTTCTCCTCCTCCTCTTTCTCCTCCTCCTTCTCTCCTCTCCTCCTTCTCTCCTCTCCTCCTCCTCCTCCTCCTTCTCTCCTCTCTTCCTTCTTCTCTCCTCTCTTCCTCCTCCTCCTTATCTCCTCTCCTCTCCTCCTTCTCTCCTCTCTTCCTTCTTCTCTCCTCTCTTCCTCCTCCTCCTCATCTCCTCTCCTCCTCTTTCTCCACCTTTTCCTTCTGCCTCAAAATTGTGGAAGTAAAACGTGTGTTGAGTGCTTTAGTATTAGGTTTAAGGCAATAAAGAGGAGGAGGAGAAGAATAGGAGGAGGATAGGAAGAGAAGGAGAAG
>JACEEZ010021519.1:79993-99993 GCA_016584305.1 Chionoecetes opilio | reverse complement strand
GGTCGTGGGACAAAAGCCGAGACACAATTTATGTTCCTGGCGTAAACAATCATGAATTTTTCTGCACCATCACATTAGAGGAAGCAGAATGTAAGGAGGAGGAGGAGGAGGAGGAGGAGGAGGAGGAGGAGGAGGAGGAGGAGGAGGGTCGTGGTATAAGAAAAACGGGGTATAAGAAAAGGGAGGTTTGGTGTCTAGAGAAGAGGATAACCAGATAAACAGTAGTAAATATATAAAGAGGAGGAGGAGGGGGAAGAGGGCAGATAAACAGTAGAAAGAATAGGTAGCTTAGGAGTGAAAAAACATAGGGAAATAAATTGAGAGAAACCTGATAAAAAAGTACACATATGTAGAAGTACACACATGTAAAGAACAAATGAATAAACTAAACAAGGAAGTAGCACAAGACAAGGACATGAAGTCACACAATGAACGGAGAAAACATGAGGAGACAGGCCCACGCACACACACACACACACACACAAACACGTCATATTCTGTATGTCTCTCTCTCTCTCTCTCAAATAAAGGCTAATAGGCGCATACACACGTGCAGTTTTCGTCCGCGGGTGGTGGCACAGGGAAAGCGAGGAGGAGGAGGAGGAGGAGGAGAGGGAGAGTAGGGAGCAGGCGGGAGGGAGAGAAGGAGGAGGAGGGTAAGAGGCAGTGGCGTAGCTACGGGGGGGCATGGGTGGGGACGTGCCCCCCCACGAGAAGCCGGTGCCCCCCCAGGTGCCCAGCCACTGGCCACGGCTGCCGTGTGGTGTGGGAACCGTGTTCCACTAGGTAGGACTGAGGGAGCATGCATGGAGTATTATGAATAATTTCTACTGATGCCTTACCCTCGACCTCAAATACAATTAATATTTTCCTCTGCTTGAAGGAAAGAAACATGCCTCTGAGTCTGAGTTAAATGCATATACTTTCTATTGATCACTTTTAACACCAACGAACATAACTAAATTACACCAGTTACCCTTACAAATTTTTCAATAATACCTTGTGTTGGTACGTGTCTCCCTCTTGTACGTGTCTTATACGCGTTCTCTGGACCGACATAACAGCACAAAGTCAGTGACCGATCATTCGTGGCCTTGTACGGCAGCGACCACTGCCGATGCTTTGTGGGATGAAGTTGAGAGAAACTCAGCAGCTCATGGTTTTGATATTTCAGAGTGTAGAATGTGTAGATCACCAAGGAAACGGAAACTGTCTACACAATGGAGGCGTTTTGGTTAAGGAAAAAAGTACTACATACCGCCAGAATTTTAGTTTCCGAATTTCTTTTGTGGACCTCGGAGATTGTTCATATACGAGTGATTGTTCATAAAATTCTTATGTACATATTCTTATCATTCATTTAAAGTTAGTTTCGTGCCTTATAATGAGGTAATAACATATTTTGTGAAGTTTTGTTGATGTGGCCATATACGTCAAGGGATGAATTGAATATATATCGCTTTTTACACATGTGTTTAAATATTTCTTGATCTATAGTTTTATTTAAATACTCCCAGTGGTCACCACCCAGCAGGATTTTGTTGTTACTGATTCTATTGGAAAACAGTCAGGGAGCACACACTCTGATTTCAGTGTTAAGGATTCAACACGAATTAACTTCTTTTGTCCTATTCTAGATCATATGTTAACATAAATGACAAGGCGCTTCAGTAATTAAGCATGTGAACTTATGAAAGCATTACAGGCACTGAATCCACAAAGTACTGAGTTCTTATCTTCTGAGAAAATGTCTGGACTAATTCATGCATTTCGTGCTAATGAGGAAGATCTTAACCATGAGCTGCACTCTGCAAAACGCATGTTAGAATGACGCTATAAGGATGTAAGTGACAATGAAAAGCCCAAATCACTGTTAGATTTAGTGAGAAATCTTGGTCCATATGAAGAGGCATTTCCTGAGTTCTACAGACTGGCCAAAATTTATGTAGTATTACCTGTGTCATCAGCTTCAGCAGAGAGAAGATTCTCTGCTCTGAAATAAATCAAAACTACACTGATAAATACAATGGGCAATGCGAGATTAGGTAATCTTGCTGCGTTGTCAATTGAAAGCAGGCGAGCTAAAAACCTTGATTTAGAAGTATTTGTTGATAAGTTTGCTGATAACCACAAGAACAGAAGAGTTTTTGCTTAAGTGAGGTATTCTCACTTCTCAGTGGGGGAAAAAAAAAAAATTCTTTGCCTGCTGCTTTAAAACTTCTGCCTTTTTCTTTATTTTCAGTATCAATTATGTTATTTCCATTTTGTATAAGTGGTAATATATGTATTTAATTTTTGGTCATGACTGCTTTATTTCGTTCTCCATCAGCAACTGGATGATACCCTACAGTACTCAACACACACTCCTAGAATAAAATCTAATAACCTTCCATAGTCCATACGACATCAGATAGATATACTCTTGATATTGGTCAGAATGCAAAATATGCAAGGGGGGGGTCTTGGCACTGTAAGTGAAAGTAAGTCCCCAGTCCCCACCAAACTCCCCAGCTGTAAGGGCTTGTTCGGCTCATCTAGTGCCCCCCCATAGTCAGCTGTGCCCCCCCAGGTGCCCCCCCAATGATAAATACCTAGCTACGCCACTGGTAAGAGGAGGAGTGGGAGAGGGAGAGAAGGGAGCAGGCGGGAAGCAGGCCGGGTGGAGGGGGGGTGGAAGGACAGGCGGCGACAGGCAGTAAGTGACGTTCTTTGTCGAGGCCGCAGGATAACCATTTAATTATGACGAACATGGTGTATAAACGTGTAAGTCTAGGCAGTGATGTGCGTGGTAGGGGATGGAAGTACAGCCGTGAGGGAGGGAGGGAGGGGAGGTAAGGGAAGGGAGCTTTAAAAGGAGGCAAGATAATTTCATGGATGGGGATGAAAGGTAGGTGGCATTAAGTAACAGGAACTACCTCGTGCGTCTCGCGGCCTCTTGTAGCTTATTTATTTTCTAATGTTCTTATGTAAGGAAAGGGAGGTGGGGAAACAGGGAGGATGGGAAGGGAGGGTGGGAGGGAAGGGAGGGAAGGGAAGGAAGGGTGAGAGACAGCCACACGCCCGGCCATCACTCACTCCGTAACAATCTTGTAATCAACACCACCTCAATATAAGCTGTTTCTCGACCCCCACTATATAAACAGCTGCGTCAGGGTACTTACCAGGTGATGCTTCCCTTCTACAGCAGTGAAGACCGGTGACAGGGACGCTAATAATCACAAAACAATGAAAACTTGCCCGTGCGTGATTGCCCGTCAGTCACTCAGTGCCCGTCAGTGCCCGAGCACATGTGGCGGCGCGTGCGGCGTGACTGAGATTGCGCGTGCGTGCCTGCGTGCGTGGGTGGCTCCTCCAAGCATGCAGCCAGGCAAGCTTTTAGATTTAATTTCTATGGCGGGAATTTAGTATTCTTCGTTTATATCCGTCCTGCGTTACTTACATGCGTTACTTACATGCGCATCGTCATATCAAGTCAGCATTTGGTAAGATATCGATAATACAGTGCATCAGCTTGTGTATATTGTTACAAGAAGGATGATTTGTTGTTTAAGGAAACCCACATACAGGAACTACCACGTGCAGGCCTCACGGCCTCTTGTAGCTTCCTTATTTTCTTATGTTATGTTCTTATGTTAAGGTTTACAAACATCCTCCGCCATCTGGCATCTCTTCACTAGATTTTAAGTGGATGCGATCGAGGATAAAACACGGATACGGATTAACAGGAGATATGGACGTTTATCCAAACTTGTGTAAAACAAATACTGTATAATGTAGCAGAGATCAGTAAGATACATGTCATGAGGCTGCCTGTCTGCCTCATGTAATAGAGAAGCTACACGAGTGACTACTGCCTGGACGCTTTTTTATAAGAAAGTAAAGAGCCTTAGAGGAGAAAAGGCGGTGGAATAAAACGAGACAACACCTGCAGAGATTAGTGGCCCCTGAAAAAAAGATAATCAAGTCAGGCTACGACGACAAACGCACGACGACCGGTGCCTTGGAAGCAGCACCTGCCGCCCCCAATGTACTGCCCATTCAGTTATACATTGCGCTTCAATTAACAAGTTACATTACTGATTGTCTAAAAATAAGTCATCTACATCATAATAAGTATTATCCCCACCGCGATTTCCCAGACTCGCAGAAGTGGGGAACGTCCGGCCCGCGGGCCGTATAAGGCCCGCAAAACCATTTGGTCCGGCCCTGCCAAGGCAAGCACAGACGAGACTCTAAATCCAATAAATATAGTAGCTTTTTTTCTTCATACCAACATAAATTGTTATTAAGAGCATGCATAATACTTATAACGTATATTCTAAGGGACAAGCACGTCCATTACGGGACGGATAGGACACATAGATGACGGGACAGACAGTTAATAATAATTAATTTATGGTTCTCGTCGGCTAAAAAAAAGCAGGCTGATTTTTAAGTTGATAGTTTTGTATGGCCCGCGAATGATGTCATGAATATCCAAATGGCCCTTGGTAGTAAAATGGTTCCCCACCCCTGCCATAAAGCATCACTGCTACTCTGTTCCTGACAGGACCTGAGGTCGGGGCTCGGCGATTGGCACGGACCGGCGAGGGTTGCCTGTGTGTATCAAGTATTGCCTGTGAGTATGGTGTGTGTTGTATTAAGGGCTGCGGCCGGTCTGGAGTGCTAACAAGGCCGCCACCAGACACAGCGAGGCCAACAAGCCCTGCATATCAAGGCCACGGAATTCCAGGGCCTCGTTATTCGATATTGCCGGAATCTCACTTCTCAGAAATGAGTGAATCACCCCATGTGTTGGTAGCCCTGAGGGTGTTGGTACTCCTGAGGGCCTCGCCACACAAGGCCGCGTCACCTGCTGATTGGCTCAACGCGGACCCTTCTGCCTGTTGTCATCCCCCTCCCTCCCTGCCTCTCCTTGCATCACCGGTACCTGGGATAGAAAAACACATAATCTGTACGAGGCGTGTAGAAGGAATGTGTGAACCCTTGTCGGTACTAAGACGGCACTCCCTTCGTGTTCGTTTCCCTGAGCAGAGATAAAGATGAAGCATTATAAGCCTTTAGCTCCCGAACGCGACCGTGCAGGGAAGGTGCTGAAAAATGCCTCGGGAAGCTCCGCCACAACAAACTTATTGCACGGGTGTGCTGGCGGCGGGGAGGACTCGGGGGGAAGGAGGGGGGTGATTAATGGCGCGCTTCCAGGTGGAGTTTGATATTCACAACTTGAAAATGAAGTCTGCCAAGAACATTAATCAGAGAAGAAGATAAATCACGATAAAATAGTAAATATCTAATGGTTTTGATGTGGTTACACAATCAACGACCAGAAAAGAAAATGACAGTACGCAACTTACACACAAACAAGCAAGTGAAAAAATAACACAAAAATGAAGATAATTGGGGAAACTTCACACAGCCTGAATTAAGGAAAGAAAGAGAGAGAGAGAGAGAGAGAGAGAGAGAGAGAGAGAGAGAGAGAGAGAGAGAGAGAGAGAGAGAGAGAGAGAGAGAGAGAGAGAGAGAGAGAGAGAGAGAGAGAGAGAGAGAGATATTGATATTGATATATTTATTTGGCCATGTAGTTTTGTACATATGAACATATTACATATAGTGATAAAGCCAGGTCCAATAAGCCGAAGCTTTTATAGGACCTGAAAGCTATAATACATAATAACATAGCAAGGGACTGGTCAGGCCATTTTGAAAATATAGCATTTTATGGATGATAATATGGAAGTTAACAATAGTAAACTAATCATTTTAAATGCATAAAAAAAAAAAATCTTAATAACCATAAAAAAAAAAACACAATATGACATTTATGGTTGTAAAGAGTTTATAAATTTTCATTGTATTTGTCAAGCATGCTCTTTATCAAGTTACGTTTGAAAGATTTTAAGTTTTCATCAGTAATAAAATGTTCTGGTAAGTTGTTCCAGCTTTTAGTTCCTCTTGACAAGATACTCTGTTGTGCATGTGATGTCCTGCACAATGGTATACGTAAATCATGTGGTCTTCGGGTTACATTGTAGGGTATTGCTCTAAAGCCAAGGTCTAAAGGTAAAGAGTGTATGGATTTATGTACAAAAAGATTGGTTTGAAGGAGTATGATATCTGGAAGCTTTAATAACTTGAAGTCTCGGAAAATACTGATGGTATGGTCATAACGATTTTTAAAGAACATAACACGTAACAACTTTTTCTGACTAATAAAGAGGCTGTCAATGAAGGTTTTATAGGCACCTCCCCATAAAGATGAACAATATAAAAGATGTGGATATATTAGGGTAAAATAAACTTGTAGTAAACATTTTACATTCAAATAGTGCCTTAGTCTGTAAAGTATGCCTGTGTATAACGATATCCTAGATTTCACCATATCAATATGTTCTTTCCATTTCAACTTACTATCTATATATATCCCTAGAAATTTAAATTCGAAAACCTCATGTAATGATAGATTATTTATCTTTATTTGTGTGTGTACTGGCTGAGTCATAAGGGGACTGGAGACCATAAAGCAAGTTTTATTAATATTTAAAGTTAATTTGTTGCTCTTAATCCAATTTGAAACTTTATTTAATTCTTCATTCAATGTAATTGTAATATTTTCAAGATTGTGGCCTTGAATAAAGATTGTGGTATCATCAGCGAAAAGTATGAATTCAAGTTTATTACTGCTACGAATGATGTCATTTATGTATATTAAAAAAAGCACAGGACCAAGAATTGAACCCTGGGGTACTCCACATGTGATGTCATTATAAGGAGATGATGTATTATTATATGATGTATATTGCTTTCTATGACTTAAATAACTTTTGAACCAGTTGTGAGCACTAGAGAGAGAGAGAGAGAGAGAGAGAGAGAGAGAGAGAGAGAGAGAGAGAGAGAGAGAGAGAGAGAGAGAGAGAGAGAGAGAGAGAGAGAGAGAGAGAGGAAAATGTAAAACACACAAAACAAAAGCTGAAACAAAGAACTAAACTGGACACACACACACACACACACACACACACACACACACACACACACACACACACACACACACACACACACACACACACACACACACACACACACACACACACACACACACACACACACACACACACACACACACACACACACACACACACACACACACACACACACACACACACACACACACACACACACACACACACACACACACACACACACACACTCCTCCCTAAGATAACATTCATATTCCTCTTCTTCCCGCCTCTTGTGCAATCTTATTTTTCCCGCGAACGAAGAGTAAGGATGCTGCCTCGTTCCCACCCAGAACAAGACACACGAGAAAAGACATGTTGGATGAGTAGTTTCGTAGATAACTTATACTCGTGTCTCTCTCTTGGGATGAGCTGGAACCCGTGACTGCCTTGAAGATACCTCGGAGATATGAGTTGAGTTGATAGGATGCTGGAAGTGGTTAGAGGAGATCTGGAGGGAAATGTCATGCAAGTAGAGAGAAATGATAGGATGTGTAGGAAGAGAAGATGGATGCTGAGATATGAAGGAAGACTAAAGAGACGACTGGTTCGGTGGATAAAATAGGATGTGACTGAAAAAGATGTTAGGAAAAGAAAGTAAATGAAGGAAAAAAAAAATGAAATCTCGATGGAAATTGAGAAATAGAATGACGATATATTAATGAATAAAAGTAAAGGATATATGAAAGAGGGATAGTAAAACATATTGCTATAGAATATACAAAAGTAATAGTTGTTCATAAAGGAAGGGAAGTAAAGAGGGAAAATAATGCAGTAACGATAAAGGTGAAGAGAGAGAAAGAGCGACACTTGGGAAAGAGGAAGCGAATCTCTTGGCAAGGGTCAAGGGGGTGAGTTTTATTTAAAGAGAAAAAAGGAGGTCGGAAGAGGCTGATATACATGCTAAATGAAAAGAGATATTAAAGAAAAGCTGGTCAATGATCGAATATATAGTTAGCAGGAAGAAAGGGAAGGGGAAGAAACATGAGGAACGATTGTGTACATTTAGTAAGTAACGCACGCACACACACACACACACACACACACACACACACACACACACACACACACACACACACACACACACACACACACACACACACCCCACCACAACACCCGCAAACGATAAAAAACGTACGGTAATCCCTCGGGCGGAGCAATTTCCCCCTTGAGGAGTCCCGTAAGGCGGTTCAGATCCTCTTCCCTCACTGCAGATCGATTGCCAAGGACCCAACCCTGACATCAACACAATCCACAGGTCCGAGTGTCCTTCATCACCCCGCCAGGAATCAGAACCCAAACCTCACCTAACCTCACCCACCTCAACCCTTTTCCCTGACCCTTACTCTAAATGATATCTCCTTTTTAACTATTGTTTATCTATTTGTCTCTTCTTCTCCTTTGTTTCCCTTGAACCTCACTCTAAATTGTATCTTTCCCTCCTTCCTTTTTTTTTGTCTCTTCTTCTCTCTCTTTCCCCTTGACCCTCACACTAAATTTGATGCCTCTTTTTTTTCTTTTTTTCTTTCGTCTCTTCTTCTCCCTTTTTTTTCCTTAACCCTCACACTAAATTGTATCCCTCCCATTTTTTTTGTCTCTTCTTCTCTCCTTTTTATCCCTTCACCCTCACTCTAAATTTGGCCCTTCTTTTTTTTTTCTTTTTCTCTGTCTTTGTCTCCTTTTTTTTCCAGTTCCTCTAGAGTCAAAACCCCAACACCCTAAACACTCTAAATGAAACCCTCCTTTTATCTCTCTCTCTGCGTATCTGCCTTAAGTTCCCTATAAGAAAAACTCTCTATTTTATTCCTCCATTCTTTTCTCTATTCTTTTCTCTCTGCGTATTTGCTTTTTTTTCTAGTTCCCAAGTCGAGACCCCAAAAGGGAGATCTCAAAAACAGCATCCCGGGTTGATGGGTCTGATGATAAGGTTCCCTGGTGAGTGGTGGATAAACTTTTGCTTCTTATCTCGCGAGGCCGGAGGGTTGAGAGGCGAGACGCTGGAGATTTAGTGTGTTTGAGCTGCAATACTGTTTTACCGGCTGTCCTCGCAACATAATCTCGTTACCCGTCCATGCAACATCATTTCGTCGCACATCTTCACTGAGCAATGGTTTTTTTCGCTTATCATCGCAGCGCAGTGAGGTTTTTTCGCAAGTCCTCACAACGCAGTTTTTTTTCGCCTGTCCTCGGAACGCAGTGTTTTTTAGTCGTCTGTCCCCACAACGCAGTGTTTTTATTTACCATATACGTCCTTGAAACACATTTTCTCTCCCGTCCTCGCAACACAGTTCCCCATAAATACCACACACTATCATGACATTGTTTGAACTCTTTCTCTGTTCGACTCTTTCGTAAAATCGAGATATTTTTCATATTTTATTTTCTTGCACAAAATAAATATAAAAATCGGTGAATTAATTCGCTATATCTCAGTGCATATTTATCAATTAGATCAAGTGTTGACAGAAAAAAAAAATCGAAACTCATATTGTACGTTTATTTATTTAGAGTTAGATTACACTGGTCGACACCAAAAATGGTTCTGAGTTCATTGTGTGTGGGTTGGAAAGCATTTTCACTGCAGATTTCAAAAAATGGCACTGCTTTTTCTCTAGCACGTATAGTTTTTGAAATATCAGGATTTAAAATTTTAATAGCTATTATAATTATATACGTATATATAATTTTATAATTAATCGAAACAATCCCCCTACGTTAATATATATTACTCGTAATTAAATTCTGGTGGTGCCTGCGGCCTTATTAGGACCTAATGTACATATCTGGCAAAAAATATACTTAAATTATGTTCCAAATATATCCGAAAATGTGCCACATCTTCGAAATATCCGAAAATATGCCAAATCACAGTAAGTTTTGACTTTATATAAATATATAAAAATATATATATATATATAAATATATATAAATATATATATATAAATATTATATATATATATATATAAAATATATATATATTATATATATATAAATATATATATATTATATATATATAAAATATATATATATATATATATATATATATAAAATATATAATATATATAATATAAATATAATATATATATTTTTATATATAAATATATATATTTATATTATATATATATAAATATATTTTATTATATTATAAAAATATATATATATATATATATATATTTTTAATATATAAAATAAAATNAAACACATAATCTTTAATTTCTAGAATGACTCATATGTGCAGCTGCAAGGAATGTTTTGCTGAATCTTACCTTGAATGTTTCTATGCGGGGTAAATTGCTAACCCACCGCCACTCGTGCATTTGTTCTTATAGAAAGCATTATATGGGTTAAATGTATATAATGAAGATATTTTTATCATTTAAACGGTCTCACATAGGCCTATTATATCAAACTTAACATTATAGTATTAAGGCACTGGTCTTGAAAAGTTTCAAAGTGAAGGGGAAACACTGCTAATGTTATAAAAAAATTTTTAGTCCCTTACATGGGTCTAATCTCTCATTCAAGTTTTTCACAAAAGAAATAAATTACATTCGTTCTTTCAAAACACTACTTATAAGGTAATTGTCAACGGAGTTTAGATATCTGCTTTCCCTAAAGGGTTTATACGTTAAATTATTAATTACATTTAATGGAAACCGATGTTGATTTAATTTCTCATTAAGAAGTTCAAAACAAATCTTCATTACCCCCAAATTGAGAAAAGAGAGAGGAGAGAGAGAGAGGGGAGAGAGAAGAGGGGAGAGAGAGAGAGAGAGAGAGAGAGAGAGAGAGAGGAGAGAGAAGAGAGGAGAGGAGAGAGAGAGGGAGAGAGGAGGAGGAGAGAGAGGAGAGAGAGAAAGAGAGGAGTAGAGAGTGAAAAGGAGGAGAGAGAAGAGGAGAGAGAGAAGGAGAGAAAAGGAGCCCCAAATCAAGTTCCTTTTTATGGCATAACTAATTGAACTGCATGATCGAAGTAATTTTACATATTGATACACACATACTTACAAATACATACTCATATATTTCTTCTCACTTCCTTCCACATCAGACAGCAACTCTAATAGCCCCTCCACCACAACAAATAAAAGCATAAAACCCAAAGTTCACATGATAGAACACATCACACAACATGTCGCGGCCACAAACGTCAAGATATGTCACACTGCCCACGAGTGTTGATTTTAAAAAGAGAATCAACCTTTTACCTCTTTCACAACAGTAATAAGTTAAGGCTAACTCACTAGCGCATGAAGGTCACACTGCTTGACCTGAGATAAAGGTCAGATTGAAATGGTGTTCATTCATGGTTTCCTTATACTAGAGATATATTTAGTACTAGCCGCAATGCCGCCCTCCGGGCGGACTTTTTGGCTAGCTCCTGCGGAGGGCTATTGGTGGGCCTTTGGCCCACCACCTGTGTTTGGTGGGCCGAAGGCCCACCAAACACAGACTCTCCAGATAGCCCCTTCTAACTTTCCTGAAATCATGGATGTAGAAATGTATGTATTCCCCCCACCCATTCACTCACCCATTACCCATCACCCCCCACCCATTCACTCACCCATTACCCATCACCCCCCACCCATTCACTCACCCATTACCCATCACCACACACCCATTCACTCACCCATTACCCATCACCCCCCACCTATTCTATTATATTGAACTATGACCCCACCTATACTATTATTGAGAGAGAGAGAGAGAGAGAGAAATACAATATGGCATCATTGGCGTTGATCTAATTGTGTCCATTTTGAGGCGTCTCGTGGGCTTCCAGTTGTGAAACGTAATGGAATTTCCTCTGAATCTTTGCAGCCAATGTTTCCCTCACGCCTTTCTTCCTCCCCTCCTCCTCCTCCTCTCTCCTCCTCCTCCTCCTCCTCCTCCTCCTCCTCCTCCTCCTCCTCCTCCTCCTCCTCCTCAGGTCAGTTAGTGACCACCATCGGGATTTATATACCAGGGGTCACTGCTGCAGGGGGCATTGAAGTGCACGGCGTCCTACTTGGAAAGTGCACTACCGCAGTGGATTGAAACGGAGCTGGGGCCTGATTGACTGCTGCCTCCCAAGAAAGCGCCAGGCAAGGCTGCCGCACCACCCCTGAACTTCCACACTGGGAGCCTACACCAACACTACATTAGACCTCAAAACACACACAGATAGCCCCGAGTTAACGGTTACCACTACTACTCTCGACCTGTGACGGGCTGTGGTTCAGTTAGGGTCCTGACAGTTAGTGACCACCATCGGGATTTAAGGTACCAGGGGTCACTGCTGCAGGAGGCATTGAAGTGTACGGCGTCCTACATGGAAAGTACACAATCCGCAGTGGATTGAATGGAGCTGGGGCCTGATTGACTGCTGCCTCCCAAGAAAGCGCCAGGCAAGGCTGCCGCACCACCCTTGAACCTCCACACTGTGTTCACACCATTACAAAACACACATAACATGACCTATCTATCAAGCACTAAACCTACCCCCACAAACTAGTAGTAGTTAGCCATAGATTACAGCTTTCAACTTTCCTCACAAATTCCATGCAGTTTTTCTATAGTGCATGGTATCACTTCTTTTCCGGCCAGCTTCGGCTGGAGGATGGTGGGTGAGGATGAGCCTTCTACTTCCTATCCTTTTCTCTCTTATTATCTAGTTAGTGTAGTATAGTTAAAGCAAACAGTCTTGTAAGGACCTATCGGTCTGTTGCTGTTTGTGTTTCCTTTGTATTCCTTTGTATTCCCTCACCCATCACCCATCACCCCCAACCCATCACCCCCACCCATTCACTCACCCATCACCCCACACCCATTACCCATCACTCCACCCATTCACTCACCCATTACCCATCACCCTACATCAAGGTTTCCTCAATTCTCGCAACACACTTTTTTTTCACAATTCTCGCTAATAGGCTGCTAAAAAAAAAGATAAACAAAGTGATCGGATCATCTCATAAGTGGGCTTAAAACCTTCCCCTAGTCGACCTCGTTCCAAAAATGTGCCATATGAGGTGATTGCGCCACGGGGGGCGGAACCTATACCACACACACACACACACACACACACACACACACACACACACACACAGACAGACAGACAGACACACTTTCGCTTATATTATTATAGAAGAAGATAGAAGATAGTAGTAGTAAAAGATAGTATAGTAGTATAGTATTATAGTAGTAGTATAGTAGTATATAGTATAGTTTATAGTATGTTATAGTATAGTTTATAGTATGTTATAGTATAGTATAGTAGAGACTTAAGGCGTATTCATAACCTCGTGGGTATAGTAACAAATTCTTCCTATTCCTATTTTCTATACCAAGCTGCTTATCTTAATTGTGGGATTTAGAAAAATAGTCCTTACTGGCAAATCCACGAATTATAGTATTATTACATCTAATAAAGGAAAGAAGGATAATGGTGTTACAATGAACTTGATTTCAGCTCACTTAAATCCTCCTCTCGATGCCATTGGTTATAGTAAAGGTAAGCTCCGCCCTTAATTCCTCCTCTCGATGCCTATTGGTTAGAGTAAGGCTAAGCTTCGCCCCCATTACCACAACCGAAGCATCTGATTGGTGTTCAACAAGAGGTATAGAAAACGGAACGCAGTCGTGCGAGAACTGACTTGACGGAGAGAGAAAGGAGCTGAGAAGTAGGTGACAGTCTTTTATGCTATTGGTTAAAGTAAGGATAAACTCCGCCCACATTACCACAACCGCAGCATCTGATTGTCGTTCATCAAGAGGTATAGAAAACGGAATACACAGTCTTGGAGGAACTGACTTGACGGAGAGAGAAAAGAGCGGAGATGGAAGTAACAGTCCCCCACTTTCCCTCTTTCCCAGTGGAACCAACAAAAATCACAAACGTATTCTTGTCTCTTTTATAACTTTCTATCGTTTAGGTGTGAGTCACGAGGGAAAAGCCATGTCTAACCGTCTGCTAACCCCCCCATTCCCCTTCAAAACCGACAGCTTATTATTAACGAGGACAATAAATCAGAGCAACACGAGTAGATTAGCAACAAAGGACACCCGTTTGAAAAGGGATTAACCAACTGTGCATTATCATCATCATCATCATCATTCGGGCGAGGCTACATATTCTTCGTTAAACATATATCTTGTTTATCCATTGAGCAAATAAGCATCGTCCTGCTCTTGCTCCAGTGTTGCATACGTACTGGAACGAAATTACGTGGAAATATCCTACTGATAAGCGAAATTCCGGCTCATGGCTCCAATGGAGAAAGAGGAAGAGGAGTGAGAGGGGGAAAGAGAGAGAGAGAAAAAAAAAAGGGAGAGAGAGAGAGAGAGAGAGAGAGAGAGAGAGAGAGAGAGAGAGAGAGAGAGAGAGAGAGAGAGAGAGAGAGAGAGAGAGAGAGAGAGAGAGAGAGAGAGAGAGAGAGAGAGAGAGAGAGCAAGCAAAAGTGAGGTGCTATTTAATCTTTTACTCGGTTAACGGAATTTCATACTTCGGGTTCGCCATTCCAAGCCCACTAAAGGATTGGCAATAACTGCTTCCTTCATACTGATGGGGTTTAACTGCCTCGTAACTACTCGGGGAATGCTATTGGAAGCGGGGGTCGGCGGGGCATACCATCAGGAGGGGAGGAGGAAGAGGAGGAGAAGGGGGGAAAAGGGAAGAGTAAGGATATTAACAACAACTTTATTTTTTAAGCGGTTTCGTAATGATGCAAAGGTTGAATACTGGACCCGTTAATGTCGGATAAAATGACTTACAACATCCGTACAGCAATAGTAAAGTCAATAAAATCCGTATAGCAACAGCAATAGTAAACAGTTCCATTCAACTTCACTGCCATCCCTATTATCCGGTTCCTTCCCTGTTACACTGCAGCGACGGTCCGGTTAAGGCGATGTTGTAAGTTTTCTCGCACGGTGATTTTTTACGTAGAGTCAATTTTTGGGTTTATTGTAAGGTTTGTTGTGCTGTGTTGCTGCAGATGCGATGCGGTTACGGGGGTGAAGTTCAGGGTTCTGGCAGTGCCTTTATATTCCTAGGTCCTATTATGTATTATTTATTTACCTATCACTTCTTCGTCTTCTTTCTGCGAGTTAAAAAAAATGTAAAATAACAGAAATACATATGCCATTTCAAGATAAAGAAAGAAAAAAATAATCCATTGCAGTGTGGTGAACACCACAGCTGGCTGATTACCTCCCAGGGCACTAGAGTTAATCACCGTCCGGCCCACCCCTCTCTTTAATCCTGTCCTACAGATCTCCCCCGACTAAACAGCTGGCTAATCCCCTTCGGTGCCCTCTGGTCAACTCAGGTTAAACACCCCAATTATGAATTTAGGGTGACTCGGTCTGGAGTATCGGGCTTTTTTTTAAAAGGGGTCTCTTGTAGAACGAACACTTTAACTCAGAGACTTGTACCACACACAACGCTTCTCCAAAAAAACCAAAACCCTCAACCCGGGGGGGCTGTTTTCAACCATGTAGGGGACAAAGGGCACTACGTTGGTGACCCAAAGGAGTGACCAACAACCCCGGGGGGGGCCCCGCCCCTCGCCCCCCCCATCACGCCACCGCCACCCCCCTCCCAAGCCCCGCCTCCTGCCCCGGCCCCGCCTCACCCCCCCCGCGGCTCACCTTTTCCCTTCGCCGCCCCCGCCTGCGGCCCACAAGCTGCCTCACGCTGCGTCCTGTTGCCTTCCGCTCCTCCAGCAAGGCCCTGCAACGACGGCACCGACCCACCGCAGCCACCTCCGCCGCGCTGCCACGCCGCCACGGGCTGCCATCCCCTTAAGGGGACCACCCAGGCCGGCCTCACGCCTCTCCCCGGCCTGCCCCACCACGGCCCAGCACGTGCCACCACGGCCCGCACGCTGCTCACCACACCATGCGCCACGCCCGCGGCCTGCACCTCGCCCTCGCACCTAAAATCCTACCGGCCCTGCTCACCACCCATCTCTGCGCACTCAAAACCCCCCCTCCTATGGCTTGTGTCCCACGCCTCCCACCCAGCCCTCCGACCCGCCCCTGCCCCGCCCCTGGTGCTGCCCCTCGCCCGCCGTTACCGTCCCAGGCCACTACCGCCCACCCCAGGGCCCACATGCTCCCCACGCACGCCACTAAGCCATCTAAGGGCACCATCCCCCCAGTCTCCTCCCGCCAAAGTGCTATCCTCGCCCCTGCTCCTCCCTGCTTCCTGCGGCCCCATCCTCGCCCCTGCAGCCTCCTGCTACTTGAAAAGGCCCTTTGCAAACGAAAGGGCTCAGCAGAGAAATACAAGCTATCTTGGGGCCGATTCTTAGGACATTTCGCCTTCCCCCGAAGACACTTAGTTTTACAACCCTCCCTAAAGATCTTGTAACAGCGGCCCTGGCACCCCTATCTAACTTGCAGCTACCGCGCAACGTGAAGACGGGACTTTTCCCCTACCTACATTCCCTCGGCATTTTGGCACCTAAAAAATTTTTTTTTTATAATTTATATGAAATAATTTTTTTTTTTTTTTTTTTTGGGGAAAGGGATAGTATTGGTAAACCCCACAGGGGGCTGATTCCCCCCCAGGCCTAAGTTAATCACCGTCCGGTCCACGTCTCTCTTACCGTCCTACAGATCTCACCGACTGAAACTGGTAAACACCTTCAGGTGTCCCCTGGGCAGACATAGGTCTCAACAGCCAATTAGATTGGGTTCTGACCAGCTGGAGTATCGGGCTTCTTTTAAAGGACGTCTCTTTTTAGAGACGAGACACTTGAACTCAGAGACCTTTTACCACACACAACTCTCCTCCAATAAACCAACCATCAAACCCCGGGGGTCTGTTTTTTCAAACCCTGTAGTGAAAGGTCACTACAGCAGTATTTAAAGCAAAAATTTTTTGCACACTAAAAGAAAGGTAGGGGAACGAGGAGTCCACATCTTAAACCACCACATTTCACAAAAATAATTTAAAAAACAAAACACTTAAAAGAGTAGCCTTTAAAGTAATATATATAAATATTTTTTTATATATATATATATTTATATATATTTATAAATATATATATATTAAAAAATATATAATATATAATAAAATATACTACATTCTCGTTTGGGAAAATACATGGACCGAAACCATCCCACTTCGCCACAAAAAATAGGGCCCCGAAACCCTTTCCCTCCTCCCCTCCCCCTCCTCCTTACTCCCCCCTCCCCCTCCTCCTCCTCCCCCTCCCCCCTCCTCCTCCTCCCCCTCCTCCTCCTCCTCCTCCCCCTCCCCTCCTTTTGGGTGAATAATGATTCCAAAAAATTTGGGCAAAAAGCGCCGACGTATAAAGTTTACAGACAAAAAATGCGACTGCGATTCTAGAGAATACAATGACAAAAAGTCGCGGGAAAAGGACTAATTAAAGTCTAAAAAGCGCGGTAAAAAAAAATTGCAAAGGAATCCAATAAAACCCAAAAAGGTTTTTCAATCGTTCGAAGAAAGAAAAACGTAAAAAAACAAGTATTGGACACTAAAAGATAATAAAAATTCTTGGTAAATATAAAAAAGAGTTGGCTTTTCTACTCAATAAATATTTTAAGCGGTATTTTTTAAAGAAGACAAAACTCCTTACCAGAACCAGTAAACATGTTTGGGGGACCAAGGGATAACGGGTAATCGAGAAAACAGTAGACGAAATATCAAAGTATTTGCTAAAACTTGCCCCAGAAAAACCCGTGGGGTGGATGAATCTCGCCGCGACTACTTCGCGAATGTCACAGTCAACTTTCGCCCCATTAAAGATTATTTTCAAAAATCGTAATGGACAAAATGTTCCTAGTATGTGGAAATTAGCTATGTTACACCGATATTCAAGAAAGGGAGTAAAGAACTCGCAAGAATTATCGCCCAATTATCAAACGTCGTGTTGTTAAACTTTTGAGAAATATTGGGGTAAAATAGTGTTTTTTCTCGATGAAATAACTCAATACTAAACTCCCAGCGATTTCAAAATAAGAGATCCTGCTTAACAAACCAAAACGGTTTTTTTAAGTCTTTATTCAAACGGGGACGCAAAAAATTCCCTCGGAGTATAACCCTGTTTTCAGAAACCCTTCAAAACCCCTTCCCCAAAAGCGCTTTTGACCAAATAAGGGACAGGGGCTTAGGAGAGCAATTATTTTCAGGGATTGGCGATTGGTTTTCAAATCGAAAACAAGGGTAGTAAAAAATGGCGGGCATCTGTTTGGGGTTAGATTTACTAGTCGGGTGCCTCAGGGCTGGGTTTCTTGGGTCCTCTTTTTTTTGATATATATAACGTCTGGACTGCGGACTTTATCTAAATTCGAAATCTGCAGATGACCCAAAATTAGGCGGTAAAGCATATACTACAGAAAACTGCGAACCCTGCAAAAATGACCGACAAACTATCAGATTGGGGATAAAAAGGCTATTAAAATTCAATTTCCCAAAATGTAAAGTAAGCATATAGGGAACGATAACCTCAAAAATAACATCAAATGCAAAATAAATCGTTAAAAGAAGTACAGAGGAAAAGGGTTTAGGGTCATCATCAGTAATGATCTGAAAACCCGCCGCATTGCCCAGCTGCCTAAAAAAGGGAAATTGAGTTGGGGTTTATTAAACTAAATTTTTAACATAAAAACCCCAATAATGACACAATTATACACTCCCTGGTTTGGCCCCCTTGGGAAATGCCGTTCAAATTTTGGGCACCTTGTTTCGTAAAAGATCAACAAATTGGAATCAGTTTCAAAGAAGAGCAACCCAAAAATTCCATCTCGCGAAAATTTTCTTTTAAGAAGACTGCGGAAAAATTAATATGTTTTCCTTTAAAAAAAATCCTGAATCCGTGGGGGACTTGATAGAAACCTTTAAGATTCTAAAAAAGGGTTTTATATCACAATCAAGAAAAACCATTCGAGCTTTTTAACCAAGTGACAACAAGAAATAAAAGTTTAAAACTAAACGGGCAAAGTTGCATCACCGATCTCCGTAAAAAAATTTTTTCAATGTTAGAGTCGTTGAACGATGGAACAAGTTACCAGCAAAAGTTTTCGGAGCCAGCACAATAACTACATTCAAAAAACAGAAATTGACGCGCACTGTAAAGTAAAGGGGATTGATAGTGCGATTCGTATCTGTCCCCCCCCACGATTATGTAGTGGTAGTGGTAGTTGTGTTATATTTTCATATCCTATCATTTTGCATATGAAAATTCCATGTTCCTATTTTCTTTTGGACATGGTATCATTTCCCAAATGTTTTCTTACAAGTAGTTGATAGTTAGTAGTATGTAGTTCAGCAGATACCCCGCTATGGACCAATAGGTCTCCTGGTGTCTGTTATTCCTATGTAATCCTATGTAATCCTCCTCCTCCTCCTCCAGTCCTCCTCCTCCTCCTCCTCCTCCTCCTCCTCCTCCTCCTCCTCCTCCTCCTCCTCCTCCTCCTCCTCCTCCTCCTCCTCCTCCTCCTCCTCCTCCCCCGCCAGTCCTCCTCCTCCTCCTCCTCCTCCTCCTCTCTCCTCCTCCTCCTCCTCCTCCTCCTCCTCCTCCTCCTCCTCCTCCTCCTCTCCTCTTCTTCCTCCTCCTCCTCCTCTCCTCCTCCTCCTCCTCCGCCAGTACTCCTCCTCCTCCCTCCTCCTCCTCCTCCTCCTCCTCCTCCTCCGCCAGTCCTCCTCCTCCTCTCCTCCTCCTCCTCCTCCTCCTCCTCCTCCTCCTCCTCCTCCTCCTCCTCCTCCCTCCTCTCCTCTTCCTCCTCCTCCTCCTCCTCCTCCTCTCCTCCCCTCCTCTTCCTCCTCCTCCTTCCGCCAGAGTGACTAACACCGGAGTTCCTCGAGCTAATTTTTTTGCCTCCGCCGTAGAAGCCGTGTAATTATCGCAGGTTTGAGAATATTAGTTTCGAAGTAAGAGGAAGAAAAAAATAGGAGTAGGAAGTCCAAGTAATTATTTCGAGAGAGAGAGAGAGAGAGAGAGAAGAGAGAAGAGAGAGAGAGAGAGAGAGAGAGAGAGA
>JACEEZ010021519.1:61819-73661 GCA_016584305.1 Chionoecetes opilio | reverse complement strand
ACACAAACACCACAGGTACTTCGTAGGGTAATCTCGTAGTGTAGGGGTTAGCACGCGCGGTTCACACCAAAAAGATCACACCGGGTCGATCCCCGGGCGGAAGCAGGAACAGATGGGTGTTTCCTATTAAAACCCGACGCCCCTGTCCACCCAGCAAGTGAATGGGTACCGGGTCGTTTCCGGTGTGTTGTGACCTGCTCTCTGGTGGTGCTAGGCTTCGGCCAACACAAAGCACTTTGGATGAATGATAAAAAATGTTTGATATGGAGGACCGGGGGCCATACGACGCGTCGCTCTGGGCCGACCTGTTATCAAAGACACAAACCTATGAGAATACAACTAAGAGTGAATACAACCTACCACCTTAGTCGATTTATGAAACGCCACATGCAAATCGTCAGAAATAATATCACAACTTTCATATAGTCAATCAAATTGGAGCAAACTCAAAACTATTAATCAGACGTCAGAGTGAATATCAAGAGATTGCTGAAGAAGAGAGGAAGGAGGAGAGAAGAGGAGGAGTGGAGGAGGAGAAGGGAGGAGAAGGAGGAGGAGGAGGAGAAGGGAGGAGGAGGAGGAGGAGAGAAGAGGAGAAAGGAGTGAATGATAGGAGGAGAGAGAGGAGGAAGCAAAGTTTAAACGATGAAAGGACCACGACGTCAGAATGAGAGGCCATACAGGGAGAGAAATCAAGTGGGGAGAGAAGGAAGAGAAAGGAGGGAACAAAACATACCAATGTAGAATAATAAAAAAAAGACATGAGAGGAAGGAGGAATCCATTTTGATTAGATATGTAGGAGGGAAAAAGTGACAGAGAAGGAAGGAAAAAGTAAATGAGAGGATGCGAGGAAGAATTATTGAAGACGGAAGAATAGGTTGAAGATAGGAGAATTGAATGGAACGTGATGAGGGCAGAATGGAGGAAACGTTTGAACATTGAGCTGTAGGAGGAGGAGGAGGAAGGTGGAACATGGAAGACGAGGAGGACGGAGAGAGGAGGGAAGGAAAAGATAAAAAAAGAAAAAAAAAAAAAAAAATGTAGCTTTCCGGAAACTGATTAATGGACTGAAAAAAAAACTTTAGAGAAGAGAGAGAGAGGAGAGAGAGAGAGAGAGAGAGAGATGAGAGAGAGAGAGAAGAGTAGAGATAGAGAGAGAGAAGGAGAGAAGAGGAGAGAGAGAGAGAGACGAGACGATAGACACGAGAGAGAGAGAGAGAGAGAGAGACGAGAGATGGGAGAGAGAGAGAAGAGAGCGAAGAGAGACTGAAGGACAGAGAGAGAGAGAGATGACGAGGATGAGACGACTGAGAGGAATGAGAAGAGAGATGGAGAGAGAGAGAGAGAGGAAAAGAGATACAACCCTCACGGAATAGCGGCGTCAGTAATACTCAATTAGTGAACTCCGAAGCTCCCTTGACAAGTTCTAAGAGCGACGAGGGCACAGTTCGGTCTTGCGACGGCAGCTTTAGTTCTGACGAAGTGTCTGTTGCCTCCCCACGCCTTTGTGGCTCCGGCGAGGAGGGAGGTAGGGAGGAACGAGAGGGGAGGGAGAAAGGAAGAAAGGAATACATAGGAATACGTCGGAAGACACGATACCAGGAAATCTATTGGTCTATACAACGAACGTATTTGCTAACTAAATTTATTTTATATTACTACTAACAAATAAAAAACTATCAAACCTACATATAACGGGAACAGTTAGAAACAACTTCACTGCACCAGAGGAAGTAAGGAAGTAAAGTAATTAAGGGGAAGGAAGGAAGGAAGGGAGGAAGGAAAAAAGAACGGAAGGAAGAGGAAGGAAGGACAGAAAGGAAGGGGGGAGTGAAAATGCAAAGGAAGGAAACTAAGGAAATATATCAAATGCATGTTAGGTGGTGAGACATTGGATTTAACGACAGCTCTCCGTCCTCCACTATACATAGCATATCGCGCCCTCTCCCCCTCTATCGTTCCTTTCTCTGTCCGCTCTCGCTCTCATCCTCTCTATCTCTCTCTCGACCTCTCCTCCTCTCTCTCTCTCTCTCTCTCTCTCTCTCTCTCTCTCTTCTATCTTCTCTCGCTCTTCTCTCTCTCTCTCTGTCTCTCTCTGTCTCATGCACTCGAGGATATAAATATCACTGCAATTTTGAATCCCTCTCGTCTGTTGAGAATCGTCTGTGCATCAGGGGACACGAGAGCCATGGGAGCATTCGAGAAGAAGAAGAGGCCTGAAGGACACAGGACAAAAGGGTGTTGGTGGGCAAGAGAAGAGCTTGAGCTCTGTCACACCCGAGGAGGAGGAGGAGAAGGGAAGGAGGAGGAGGAGGAGGAGGAGAGGAGGAGGAGGAGAGGAGGGGAGGAGGAGGAGGGCTGTGGTGCTGCGTGAGAGAAAGGAAAGAAAAAGTTAATATGATGGAGGAGAGGAAAAGTTTTTGAATATGATGGAGGGGTGAGACGACAGAGGGAGAGAGAGGAGAGAAGAGATGACGAGAGAGAGAAGAGAGAGAGAGAGAGAGAGAGAGAGATGACGTGAGATGAGAGGCGAGGAGGAGAGAGACATGAGAGAAGGGATGAGGAGGAGAGAGAGAGAGAGAGAGAGAGAGAGAGAGAGAGAGAGGCGAGAGGAGAGAGAGAGAGAGAGAGAGAGGAGAGAGAGAGAGAGAGAGAGAGCGACGAGAGACCGGAAGAGATCGAAGAGACGAGAGGAGAGAGAGAGAGAGAGAGAGAGAGAGAGACGAGAGAAGAGCAGAGAGAGAGAGAAGAGAGAGATGATCGAGGAGAGAGAGAAGAGAGCCGAGAGAGAGAGAGGAGAGAGAGAGAGTAGAAACAAGCCAGTGTGCATTCAAGGGAACAAACAAACGTATCTAAAAATGACCGCCGCAAAAACATATGATCGTGATTTGTGATTCGAGGAAATAATTGTAAGCGATGACGAGAGGAACCAACTTGTGTTGCTTGTTCTGCAAAACTTTTTATCTTCAATTTCCAAACAAAAAACATATTCTTCGGATGAGGAAAAGTAGGATTTAACTTATTGTTTTTCTTCTTATAAATCTTTTCTTATATAACTTGATCATTTTTTCTGTAGATATCGTTTTTTTTGGTATTTAGCTTTTATATTGTATAATCCTCCTCTTCCTCTTTCCTTCTCAACCCGTACTTCAAAATGGTCAAAAAAACCACAATCTAACCGGAATATCTCGCTGGATAAGATGTGAGGCGAGTGTTTCTTTCCTTCATCCTTTCTTGTATAATATTCATCCTCCTTTTATTCAGCAGGCTTCAAAATGATAAAAAAGACAAACTAACCACGATTTTCAGCACGAATATAATGTGGAGCCGCCGTGTTCCTCTACTTCATCATTCTTCCTTGGCCATCCCTTCATCCTATTCTTCTCTTGGCCATTCATTCATCTTATCTTTGGCCCCATCCTTCACCCTATTCTCCTTGGCCCATTATTCATCCTATTTCCTTGGCCCATTCATTCATCATTATTCCTTGCCCATTCGTTCATCCTATTCATCCTGGCCCATCCTCTCTATTTTCCTTGGACAAATCATTAATCCTTATTTCTGGCCCATTCTTCACCTGTTCTTATTTGGCCCATCCTCATCCTATTTCCTGGCCCATTCCTCATTCCATTCTTCCTGGCCATATCATCATCTTCTTGGCCATCCTTCACCTTTTCTTGCGCATTCCTTCATCCTATCTTCTTGAGCCCATTCTTCATCCTATTATTCCTTGGCCCATCATTATCATACTCTTCCGGACAATTCCTATCATATTATCATTGCCATTAATTAATCAATTTTCCTCGGCATTCTTTCATACTATTTTCCTTGGCCCATTCCCTTCATCCTATTCTTCCTTGGCCAATTCCTCATCCTATTCTAACTTTGGAACGAGCACAAAGGCGCTTGGTTGCAACATGAGTATTAAGTACATTTTTTGCATAGCCATCTTGCAACTTTCCGGAAAATCTTGGTGCTGCTAGCGACGAGCAGGTGAACGATTTCACCAAGATTTGAAGGTTATGGAAGAACGTTACCAGGGTAGATGGGATGTGCATAGATGGCTGACTATTGTTGGAGCATCAAACGCGATAGTCCTCAAGTTGAACACTCCAGACAAAGCTACAAACGTAAATTTTTACCTTAACCTGCACACAATTATAGCCTTATCCTTTCTAAACACATGATAATGTTAAATAAACATTCTATTCATGCCTATTTCTTTCATTTTTCATTGTATGTTAACATTTGCAACTTTTTATAAAATAAGCACTGTTACTGTTATGTACAGTATTTTTCATATTTTTTAAGAAAACGAAAATCCTACAGTTCAAAAACTTGACGTGATAGAGAAAAACTGAGATCAGTTTTGGATTCAGCACCCAAACATTACTTATTAACAAGTGTCAGACCTAACTCAACAAAAATTTGTTCCCCAGTGTTATTCATCCAACTGGGTCTGTTTATGTTATTCAAACGTTTTCTTACCATGGGAACATGTTTTTCCACCACCGATCGGAGTTTATTAGTGAATACATTACACATGTTTTCGGCGTTATTACCATTTAGTAGGTCAATACATTCAACTTCGCTTAGTACCCTGCTGATCTTCGTGAAATCTGCTTTATTATAATTTGGGACTAATAACGGAGGAGGAGGAGGAGGAGAAGGAGGAGGTGGACATGTAGACAAGACATGATGATGGAAATTGAGGGAGGAAGAATACAATGGAATACAAAGGAAACAGTACCAATTTTTTCGGTCCAAATGAGGCTGTTTTTTGGGATTATAAGAATTACAGTATTTAATCTACAAGTAAGAAGACAGCAAGGCCACGTTAAAGTCTGTCATGCATATTTTACCAGAGAGTGTAAGATAATAAAGGATGGAAAATAACATAAGAAAAATGACAATCTTTTTCTTTAATCTTTCTTTAATTGTTAAACACCATGAAATTTATTGTTAACTTGATGTTCATTATGAAATATGTGCAATACTTCACATTTATTTTCCTTAACCTTCATTTGTTTATGATGTGAGCAGCTGATCAAACCGAGACCACCGAGAGACAAGGCCTGTTACATCGCCTGGTGAAAGGCTGTGACGTCACAGCATGAGGATCTCCCACGCGCGACACCGATGACCATGGCTCAGTCTATTGTGTCTACATACGAAGGCGGTCAGGGCGTGTGTATGTGGCGTACTTGTATCATTTTTGCTTTTGTTACGGCAGGAGCTATTTTTCAAAGTTACCAGCAAGATGCCGTCCTTGTGCTGTGTGCCCAATTGCAATGGAAACTACAGAAAACGCCCCAGAGTGAGTATACTCTCTTTCCCAAGAGACAAGGTGCTTGCCAGCCAGTGGCTCAGATCAAACGGGACAATTTTCACCGACGGCCAGTACAGGGTGAGTTTATGATCTTTGTAGTATTTGTAGTAGCTTATTAGCTAATAATGAAAGAAGTGAGACGGTAAGTCTAGCATATCTAGCATACTTATAAGGCATACAAAACGAAATGTTTGTAGCATTACAAATGGCGGATGCTATGTCCAAAACAAATATTACTAATATTTTGAGAATTATCATTTGTGTTGTGTTACGTTCATAATCACCTCCGTCACAGCTAGTGGGATCATGCTGCTTTGGCTGACAATGTTTTTGAACTAATGAAGGATTAGCAGCTGGGCACTCGTGAAGAATGTGGGTTCACGAATGTGGGTGTTTCGTGAAATATTGTCAGCGCGAAATCCTGTAGACCCCCTCCATCACTCTCTTATTTCACTGGTTATACGACTTAACTGCTGCCCTGATACATGTTACAAGCCACATAGAGGCACTAGCTTTCCATGAGAACACTTACAAGTAATAATAGTTACTCATAAGACTAAATATTCACGTCAAAAGTAAAGCCTTTTTCAGGTGTAGGTTTCAGGTTCAAATATCTTTTGTCTGATACCAGTGCATCTAACTACTCTCATAAAATAATATGTATCTCAGAGTACTCTGTAACATGCTTTAGGGCAGCAGTTATGCTGTAAAACCAGTGAAATATGGAGGGTCTACAGGTTTCGCGCATTGACAACATTCCGCACAAAATCAGGACCCACATTCTCCACGAGTGCCCAGCAGCCTCTGAAAGAATGGTGATATAAAAGTAATTACACTTTACATAATTATCCATTGGTATCCATACTAGAGATGTCGATGAAGTGTGGGGTAACACCTTAGTATCGGTGATTTTTTTCTGATTCTTGAAGTGTTGTGGTGTTTGTTGTTTTGATCACCCCCGTTTGTGCTTATACTTGTGAATGCTCTTGTGAAATGTCTTGGCTTTCTTGCTTGCTAATCAATGTTCTTGCTGTTTCCTTATTTTCCACATCAGTAACAAAGTTTGTTTCTTCACATCTGCTCCTGTTCATCTGCTAGGAGTAAAAAATGTTGCAAGTTTTTAAGCATTTGTCAGTGTGTTGTCTTGTAGAAAGTTTAAGTGTTTCCTTATGTCTTTATATTCCTCGCACTGTAATAGGAAGTGTTCTAAAGTTTCCTGCAGTCCAGTGTTACATGTCGTGCATGCTGTGTTCTCCGAGGGTGTGTCTGTTCCTGTAGTTTAGTTTAGTTTCAGTGTATTGCTTCTGCATCTTATCAAGTTGTAGTGGATTCATCATTTATCATAAAAGTCTTTCTTTTATGTGTGTTTTGTATGTTCTGTAAAGTCCTAAGTGTCTCTTTTTCAAGTAGTTCTGCTTTCCATTTCTTGGTATCATGCTCTTTTATATTTTTTTTTAATTTGTCAGCTATTTCGTGTTGTGTACTATACCAAGTTTGGTATATGTTGGTATTATGCTCTTTTTAAATAACTGTTGACTGTTTCACTTGCTCTTGCTGCTAAGATGAGTGTCAATGTCATGTTTTAGGGCACCTGATTCACTTTGTGCTAAAATAAGGCCATCATCTGCATAAAACAAGGCAAGGATAAAGCAGTTCTCATCTTTAAATCCAATATTTGTTTGGTTCAGGTGTAGGATGATGATATTGTTATCATTAAGAACAGTGATGTTGAACCATTGCAACCTTGCCTTATTCCGCTGGTGACATCCATGTTTGTTATGATCTCATTGTTTAGATACAGGATGGTCTTGTCATTTAGGTATATGTCACTTATGACGTCAATTATGTGTGGATGTATCCTGAACTTTTTTAGGCATTCAATTAGGGGCTTTCTTTTCACACTGTCGAAGGCTTTCTTGAAATCTATAGCGATGGTTATTAATGGTCTTTCATCTTGAAAGACCACCACCACCACCAACCAACACCACCACCACCACCAAACCACCGCAACCTCTACCACAACCACCACCACCACCACCACCACCTCTACCACAACCCACCACACCCACCACCTCTACCACCACCACCACAACAACAATACCACCACCACCACACCAACACCACCACAACCCACCCACCACCACCACCACCACACACACCACAACAACCACCACCACCACCACCACAACACCACCACCACCACCACAACAAACAATACCACCACCACCACAACACCACCAGCACCACCTCTACCACCACCAGCACCACCTCTACCACCACCACCACCACCCCCACCCTCACCACTACCACAACAAACAAACAACAATACCACACACCACCATTGATGATAATGACAAGGGATTCAGATTAACGACATAAATAAGAGCGTGGAACTGAGAAAGTAAACCTGTACGGGGAGCGGAGCGGTTCGAGCGCGCGAGATCCTCATGGTGTGACGTCACGGGCGATCTATCGAGGCCTTGTCATCTCGGTGGCCACGATCAAACAGTCAGGGTTACGTTTAAGCTGTTTCATATATGATGTATTATTGATGTGGGTGACATTACTGGCGATCATCGTGTCATCTCCAAACTTTGATGTCTTTCTGGCGAGAGACCTTTGCTGAGGATGACGTAAAGAAACAACAACGTGGGCTCCAAGAATCGATCTTGTGGTGTGTGTGTTGTGTGTGTGTGTGTGTGTGTGTGTGTGTGTGTGTGGTGGGTGGGTGGGTGGTGGTGGGTGGTGTGGGTGGTGGGTGTGTGGTGGGTGGGTGGGTGGGTGGGTGGGTGGGTGTGGGTGGTGGGTGGGTGGGTGGGTGTGGTGGGTGGGGTGGGTGGGTTGGGTGGGTTGGTGGGTGTGTGAGATCCTCGCCGATAATGACATTTCGACACCACGATGTTTACGTTTAAGGAGTCGGTTTTGCAGGTATCTATACATATTTCCTCTGATACTCAGCGTGTGTATACTCTGTCTTTTTTAACGAGGTGAAAAATCCAGACCCCTTGCTGCTTACTGACTGATATTTGATGCCAGGAGAAGGGAATACTACATTTCTTCTTAATTTCAGTTGTATTTTATCATAGTTAACCATATTATCAGGTAAACATAGGCATAACATTAAGCATGAGACCTTAAAATAGAATGGAATTATCGCCTCCTGAAAAAATAGACTATAGTTTACTAAGCAGCCTGTTATGAGGTACCTCGTCAAACGATTTCTCTTACTGTCTTCTTTATGTCTTTACTGTCTTCTCTTTCTATTCTCTGTCAGCTTTTGTTTGTACTGTCTTCTTTACTGGCAGCTAGCGGGTTTTATGTTACTTTTTTTTCCTTTAGCCAGTCCTTGCAGATGTAAAAAAAACAATAGTCGAGAGGAGTACCATCGGATTTACTGCCATCGTACATATTAGAACCATCATAAAAAACATATTAAAAACATCCGGTGGGCATTTGTTTCCTGCTGAGAGTCCCGAAAAAAAGAGACTCAGTAAATAAAAAAAATCCACCGAGGGTAATACAGGAAATAAATACTAATACAGCTCATATTGTGGAATACATGGCTCAATAAATAAAAAGAAAATCCAATAATGGCAAATAAATACCCTCCTAGCCTTCCTTTTTTCTTCCCTCCATTACGCCTTCTTCCTCCCCATCCTTACATATTTTTTTCTTTTCGGTTCATCTTCCATCGCTTCCTTTCCCTCAGCCTATATACTTCTCTCCTTATTCTCCTCCTCTCCCCTCTTCCCATTCCCTTTTCTCCTCTCTTCCTTCCTCCATTACTCTTTCCTCTTTCCGATCCCTTCGTTTTTTTTCTTTTCAGTTCATCTTCCATCGCCTCCTTTCCTCCGTCTATAAACTTCTCTCCTTATTCTCCTCCTTCCCCCTCTAACCCCCCCTCCCTATAGACTACCTTCCTCCAACCCCCTCCTCCTCCTCCTCTTCTTCTTCATAATTAATCCAAATCCTCCTTCCTCCTCCCATAATCTTCCTCTTTATCCCCTCCCATATATTTTGCCTCCCCTTCTCCCCTTCCTTATGACTTTTGGTTCTCCATCCCTTACATCCCCGACCCCATCACTCTTGTCTTCGTCTTTTATCCCTCTTCCTCCATTAGCTTTCCTTTCTTAATTCTATTCCTTACTTCCCTTTTTAACTTTCATTTTCTTCCTTTTCTCTTCTGCTCTTATTCACACTTTTTCTCAATAATTTCCTTATTTTCTCACTTCTTATCCACTTTTTCCCTTTTTCTTTCCTTGTTTACTCCTCCTCTTCTTCTCTTATCCACCCTTGTTCCTCTTTCTTTCCTTCTTTTTTCCTTTTTTCCTATCCATCCTCTTTCCCTTTTCTCTCCTTTTTTCCTCCTATCCATTCACTCTATCCTCCTTCCATACTTCTTTCCTTCCAATATGTTAACAAGATACAATAAAAGAATTTAATTTCAAGCGTGCCCAACAGTGTAAAAGAACATTTAATTATCGTAACAACTGAATTGCTGAATAAATTGCTGTTAGTTGTTGTTTTTCTTGAGGTAGTAATAGAAGTGGTATTTTTCTTCTATATATCTGACTTTTAAACACGAACCAAGGCCTATAATTTAACACGAACTCAAAAACGAACACCATTTAACACGAACCAAGGCTTATAATACTAACACAATTATACAAAAACCAGCCTTCTGAATATCACTCCACGTTATTAATTAGTATGGAGATCAACTAGTCTTAATTACTACTGAGGCAACACATAAATAAAGTATAATTAGATACACGAGTGACATCAGGGGTTCATAAGACACGTATTTCTTAGTCTTAAACCTCAGATATATTCTCGCTGGTCGGGTCAGGAGTTCATTGACACAGAATGGCGTGTCACTTATAATCTTTCAGTTGTGTTGATGCTCTGATTTATATCCTACTGCAAAACATTCCCAGAAGTTTGCCAAATGAAAAAATGCGGATTAGCGATGAAGCTCAGTCAATACAAAAAAATAGTCAGACTTAACATGAAGCATCAGCTTATCCTTTAAGAACACGTTATCAAACACGATGTTGTAGAAATAATTACAGAATTGTGCGTTGCAAGGCTCCAAGTTTATTATTTGTCTGAATGAAAACTTTAGAATATATCACACAGGTGTCTTTACATGTCTATTACTTTACGATGTATATTACTATTTACTATGCATATTACTTTATTTATTATGTCTATTACTTTACTGGTGTTTATTAGTCACGTATCTAGTGGTGTTGCTGGTTTGGTGTCAATTATTTTGTTGTTGTTGATCGTGAGGTAGAAATAGAAGTGGCATTTTCTTCAATACATTTGACTTATAACACGAACCAAGGCAAGGATACACAAAAATTATTAAACAACCAACCTTTCCTTGCACCGATTTGCAGACTTGATGGCGCAGAGATTTGAGATCCTGTTAAGAGCGCTTGTGTGTTGGGTTACACGTCTGACAGGGAGAAGAGTGAGTCATGAAGCTCACTGCCTTACTCCTGCTTACCTAAACCATTAACCCCTTGAGGCCCACAACGTAATTTCCATTGTAATTTGGCTACCATTAGATGATTTTAATGAATATAAGCAATATTCTAATTGATATGACCTGCTTAGTATCCTTGTCCACTAGTTAATTTGGTATATTCAGTTACTTCTCGTAATTTCATGGCTAACAACAGACGATTTTATACAGCAAAAGAAAGACCTGGGCGTAAAGGGGTTAATTTTGTCAACTATATTTAGATCACTCGCAGATAAAAAGATTCAACAGTAATCAAGATTCTAATGTTGGTTAAGACCGTGTTGGATTTTTGTCTCCTTTCCAAAACGCACAGTAAGGCATTAGCTAGTCAACTGTCAATCATTTTAAGAAATTTGGTGTGACAAGACACTTTCCTGATATGCTGGCGTGCTGTTCATGTGACCAAGGACACTTTTTGCCTCAGATATAACAGGGGGATGTAGACACAATTCTATCCCTCCGATGTCTAACTGGAGTTTTTGAGTGCTTGCCGGTACACCGAGTCAGCATTTATCCGTTTAGTTTTCACCTCCATGCATATGTTTGTTTTCAGGAAGGGATTCAGTACATGCGGTGATTATTTTTTGGTCCTTTTCTTTTCAGTACAAAGGAATGATGATTATTTTTTGGTCCTTTTCTTTTCAGTACAAAGGAATGATGATTATTTTTTGGTCCTTTTCTTTTCAGTACAAAGGAATGATGATTTTTTAGTCCTTATCTTTTCAGTACAAAGGAATGATGATTTTTTAGTCCTTATCTTTTCAGTACAAAGGAATGATGATTTTTTAGTCCTTATCTTTTCAGTACAAAGGAATGATGATTTTTTAGTCCTTATCTTTGGTTTGTAAACTTTGTGATTATGTGATTTGTGATTATGAAGCTCGACTAATTTCATGTTCGTTGTACTTTCGTCATGGCGATGTGTCGTACTAAATTAAAGTAAAAACTTGATTTGCGTGGGTCAAGTGAATGTCAATAA
>JACEEZ010021519.1:51819-56819 GCA_016584305.1 Chionoecetes opilio | reverse complement strand
TCTTCATACTCGCGCTTTTTAGACTTAATTAGTCCTTTGCAGCGACGTTTGACGTCATTGTATTCTCTAGAATCGCAGTCTGCATTTGATCGTTTGTAAACTTTATACGCTCGGCGCTTTCTGCCAATGATTTGTTGGATCTCATTATTCATCCAACTGGGTCTGTTTATGTTATTCAAACGTTTTCTTACCATGGGAACATGTTTTTCCACCACCGATTGGAGTTTATTAGTGAATACATTACACATGTTTTCGGCGTTATTACCATTTAGTAGGTCAATCCATTCAACTTCGCTTAGTACCCTGCTGATCTTCGTGAAATCTGCTTTATTATAATTTGGGACTAATAACGGAGGAGGAGGAGGAGGAGGAGGAGGAGGAGGAGGAGGAGGAGGAGGAGGAGGAGGAGGAGGAGGAGGAAGGAGGTGGACATGTAGACAAGACATGATGATGGAAATTGAGGGAGGAAGAATACAATGGAATACAAAGGAAACAGGACCAATTTTTTCGGTCCAAATGAGGCTGTTTTTTGGGATTATAAGAATTACAGTATTTAATCTACAAGTAAGAAAACAGCAAGGCCACGTTAAAGTCTGTCATGCATATTTTACCAGAGAGTGTAAGATAATAAAGGATGGAAAATAACATAAGAAAAATGACAATCTTTTTCTTTAATCTAGAGTTAAACACCATGAAATTTATTGTTAACTTGATGTTCATTATGAAATATGTGCAATACTTCACATTTATTTTCCTTAACCTTCATTTGTTTATGATGTGAGCAGCTGATCAAACAGTCAGGGTTACGTTTAAGCTGTTTCATATATGATGTATTATTGATGTGGTGACATTACTGGCGATCATCGTGTCATCTCCAAACTTTGATGTCTTTCTGGCGAGACCTTCGCTGAGGATGACGTAAAGAAACAACAACGTGGGTTCCAAGAATCGATCCTTGTGGTGTGTGTGTGTGTGTGTGTGGTGTGTGTGTGTGTGTGTGTGTGTTGTGTGTGTGTGTGTGTGTGTGTGTGTGTGTGTGTGTGTGGGGTGTGTGTTGTGTGTGTGTGTGTGTGTGTGTGTGTGTGTGTGTGTGTGTGTGTGTGTGTGTGTGTTGTGTGTGTGTGTGTGTGTGTGTGTGTGTGTGTGTGTGTGTGGTGTGTGTGTGTGTGTGTGTGTGTGTGTGTGTGTGTGTGTGTGTGGGGTTTTGTGTGTGTGTGTGTGTGGGTGTGTGGTGTGTGTGTGTGTGTGTGTGTGTGTGTGTGTGTGTGTGTGTGGTGTGTGTTTTGTGTGTGTGTGTGTGGTGTGTGTGTGTGTGTGTGTGTGTGTGTGTGTGTGTGTGTGTGTGTGTGTGTGTGTGGTGTGTGTGTGTGTGTGGTGTGTGGGGTGTGTGTGTGTGTGTGTGTGTGTGTGTTGTGTGTGTGTGTGTGTGTGTGTGTGTGTGTGTTGTGTGTGTGGTGTGTGTGTGTGTGGTGTGTGTGGTGTGTGTGTGTGTGTGTGTGTGTGTGTGTGTGTGTGTGTGTGGTGTGGTGTGTGTTGTGTGTGGTGTGTGTGTGTGTGTGTGGGATCCTCCCCGAAAATGCTTCGACAAACGATGTTTACTTTAAGGGAGTGGGTTTTTTGCGGGGTTATCTTACAATTTTTTTCCTTGTATCGCGTTTGTATATCTGTTTTTTTTAACGAGGTAAAAAATCCAGCCCCCTTGCGTTTACTAAAGATTTTTGAGCCAGGAAAAGGGGAAATACATTTTTTCTTATTTCATTTGTTTTTTACAAGTTAACCATATTTTCAGGAAAACATAGGCATACATAAGCAGGGACCTAAAAAGAAGGGAAATTTATCCTCCTGAAAAAAAGACTTATTTATAACAGCCTGTTATGAGGTACCTCGTCAAACGATTTTTTTAAACTGCTTTTATGTCTTTACTGCTTCTCTTTCTATTCCGAGCTTTTTTGTCTGTTTCTTTATGGCAGCTAGGGGTTTTATGTTACTTTTTTTCCTTTCCCCCAGTCCTTTCAGATGTAAAAAAAACAATAGTCGGAGGAGTACCTGGGGTTTTACTCCATCGTACATATTTGAACCATCATAAAAAAAATTAAAACATCCCCTGGATTTGGGGTTTCTGCTGAAGCCCGAAAAAAGAGATCGTAAATAAAAAAAATCCCCCGAGGGTAAAACAGGAAAAAATACTAAAACAGTCATATTTTGGAATAAGGCTCAATAAAAAAAAAGAAAAACCAAAAAAGGCAAATAAATACCCCCTAGCCTTTTCCTTTTTTTCCCCCCATTCGCCTTCTTCCTCCCCCTTTAAAATTTTTTCTTTTTGGTTCATTTCCATCGCTTTCCCTTTCCTCAGCCTATATACTTCTCTCCCTTTTTTCCTCCCCTCCCTCTTCCCCTTCCCTTTTTTTCTCTTCCCTTCCCCAACTCTTTTCCCCCTTCCCATCCCTTCGTTTTTTTTTTTTTCGGTTCATCTTCCATCGCCCCCCTTTTTTCTCCGCTATAAACTTTTCTCCTTATTTCCTCCTTTTCCCCCTAACCCCCCTTACAGACTTCCCTCCTCCCAACCCCCTCCTCCTCCTCCTCTTTTTTCATAAATTTAAAAAAATCTCCTTCCTCCCCCCTAATCTTCCTTTTACCCCCCCATAAATTTTTTCCTCCCCCTTTTCCCCCCCCTAGACTTTTGGGTTTCCCCTCCCTTTCATCACCCCACCCCACACCTTTTTCTTTTCTTTTTTCCCCCTTTTCCCCCATTAGCTTTCCTTTTTAATTTTTCCTTACTTCCCCTTTTTTAATTTCATTTTTTCCCTTTTCCTTTTTGTTTATTTTAAATTTTCTCAATTTTCCCTTTTTTTTTCATTCTTATCCACTTTTTCCCTTTTTTTTCCCTTTTTTATCCCCCCCTTTCTCTTTTCCACCCTTTTTCCCTTTTTTCCTTCTTTTTTTCCTCTTTTCCATCCATCCCCCTTTCCTTTTCTCTCCTTTTTTTCCTATCCCTTCACTCATCCCTTCCAACCCTTTTCCCTTTCCCAAAATGTTAACAAATCAATAAAAGAATTTAATTTCAAACTGGGCCAACAGTGTAAAAAACATTTAATTATCTAACAAATGAATTGCTGAATAAAATTTCTGTTAGTTGTTGTTTTTTTTGAGGTAGTAATAGAAGTGGTATTTTTCTTCTATATATCTGACTTTTAAACACGAACCAAGGCCTATAATTTAACACGAACTCAAAAACGAACACCATTTAACACGAACCAAGGCCTATAATACTAACACAATTATACAAAAACCAGCCTTCTGAATATCACTCCACGTTATTAATTAGTATGGAGATCAAACTAGTCTTAATTACTACTGAGGCAACACATAAATAAAGTATAATTAGATACACGAGTGACATCAGGGGTTCATAAGACACGTATTTCTTAGTCTTAAAAACCTCAGATATATTCTCGCTGGTCGGGTCAGGAGTTCATTGACACAGAATGGCGTGTCACTTATAATCTTTCAGTTGTGTTGATGCTCTGATTTATATCCTACTGCAAAACATTCCCAGAAGTTTGCCAAATGAAAAAATGCGGATTAGCGATGAAGCTCAGTCAATACAAAAAAATAGTCAGACTTAACATGAAGCATCAGCTTATCCTTTAAGAACACGTTATCAAACACGATGTTGTAGAAAATAATTACAGAATTGTGCGTTGCAAGGCTCCAAGTTTATTATTTGTCTGAATGAAAACTTTAGAATATATCACACAGGTGTCTTTACATGTCTATTACTTTACGATGTATATTACTATTTACTATGCATATTACTTTATTTATTATGTCTATTACTTTACTGGTGTTTATTAGTCACGTATCTAGTGGTGTTGCTGGTTTGGTGTCAATTATTTTGTTGTTGTTGATCGTGAGGTAGAAATAGAAGTGGCATTTTCTTCAATACATTTGACTTATAACACGAACCAAGGCAAGGATACACAAAAATTATTAAACAACCAACCTTTCCTTGCACCGATTTGCAGACTTGATGGCGCAGAGATTTGAGATCCTGTTAAGAGCGCTTGTGTGTTGGGTTACACGTCTGACAGGGAGAAGAGTGAGTCATGAAGCTCACTGCCTTACTCCTGCTTACCTAAACCATTAACCCCTTGAGGCCCACAACGTAATTTCCATTGTAATTTGGCTACCATTAGATGATTTTAATGAATATAAGCAATATTTTAATAGATATGACCAGCTTAGTATCCTTGTCCACTAGTTAATTTGGTATATTCAGTTACTTTTCGTAATTTCATGGCTAACAACAGACGATTTTATACAGCAAAAGAAAGACCTGGGCGTAAAGGGGTTAATTTTGTCAACTATATTTAGATCACTCGCAGATAAAAAGATTCAACAGTAATCAAGATTCTAATGTTGGTTAAGACCGTGTTGGATTTTTGTCTCCTTTCCAAAACGCACAGTAAGGCATTAGCTAGTCAACTGTCAATCATTTTAAGAAATTTGGTGTGACAAGACACTTTCCTGATATGCTGGCGTGCTGTTCATGTGACCAAGGACACTTTTTGCCTCAGATATAACAGGGGGATGTAGACACAATTCTATCCCTCCGATGTCTAACTGGAGGTTTTGAGTGCTTGTCGGAAACCGAGTCAGCAACTTTATCCGTTTAATTTTCACCTCCATGCATATGTTTGTTTTCAGGAAGGGATTCAGTACACGCGGTGATTATTTTTTGGTCCTTTTCTTTTCAGTACAAAGGAATGATGATTATTTTTTGGTCCTTTTCTTTTCAGTACAAAGGAATGATGATTTTTTAGTCCTTATCTTTTCAGTACAAAGGAATGATGATTTTTTAGTCCTTATCTTTTCAGTACAAAGGAATGATGATTTTTTAGTCCTTTTCTTTTCAGTACAAAGGAATGATGATTTTTTAGTCCTTATCTTTGGTTTGTAAACTTTGTGATTATGTGATTTGTGATTATGAAGCTCGACTA
>JACEEZ010021519.1:44319-49319 GCA_016584305.1 Chionoecetes opilio | reverse complement strand
GAAGATAATCCGGACCTAATGGGATTTAAACAATTTTCTTTTACAGCAATAGCCCAGTAGTAGTAGAGTAGTAGTAGTAGTAGTAGTAGTAGTAGTAGTAGTAGTAGTAGTAGTATAGTAGAAGAAGTAGTAGTATAGTGGTAGTATAAGTAGTAGTAGTAGTAGCATAAATAGTTGTAGTAGTATAGTGTAGTAGTATAGTAGTAGTATAGTAGTAGTAGTAGTAGTAGTAGTAGTAGTGTAGTAGTAGTAGTAGTAGTAGTAGTAGGAAGTAGTAGTAGTTGTAGTAGTAGTAGGAGAAGGAAGATGAAGAGAGAGAGAGAGATAAAAGACAATAAAAATAATTACTAAAGACAAGAGGGGAAAGGGAAAAGGGCCAAAAAAACACGCCTCAGACATACAAAATCTACCCCCTTTTGTTCTCCCTTAGTGGCGGTGTGTGTGTGTGGGGTTTAAATCTAGTTGTTTTCTCTATTGTATTTTTACAGGGCCGGGAGCAATGCTCGTGGGGCCCCGTCTCCATATCAACTTTTTTATCATTCATCCTTAGGGGTTTTGTTTTGGGCCGGGGCCACCCCCCCCGGAGACCAGGTCAAAAACCCCGCTAACCCCCGGGGTTTTGGGGTGTGTGTGTGTGTGTGGTGTGTTTTGTGGGTTGTGTGTGTGTGTGTGTTGGGGTGTTGTGTGTTGGTGTGTGGTGTGTGTGGGTGTGTGGGGTTTGTGTGTGTGTGTGTGTGTGTGTGTTTTGGTGTTTTGTTTGTGTGGGGTGTGTGTGGTGTGTGTGTGTGTGTAGGATAAAAAGGGGCGTGAGTGGGGGCGTGGGGAGAAAAGAACAAAAGGGGGGCCCTAAGTTTTGGGGGAGGAACGGGCGGAAAAAATATTTTAAGGGAAAAGAGAGAGAGAGAGAAAGAAAAAAGAAAAGAGGGGAAAAGGGGAGAGAAGAGAGAGAGAGAGAGATAGAGAGGGGAAAAGAGAGGGGGAGAGAGAGAGGAGAGAGAGAAGAGAGAGGGGAAAAAGAGAGAGAGAGAGAGAGAGAAAAGAGGGGGGTGTGTGGGGTTTTGGAAAGGGGAGGGGAAGAAAAAAAAGGGGAAACGGCTAAACCCACACACCACACCACACACCACAAAACACACACCCCACAAAACACAACCCCAAAAATCCCCCCCGGCATCAGTCTCCTTACAAAATATGCGAAATTGTTTAAATTTGGGAAAATTTTGTAATTTTTTTAAATCCCAAAATTAAAACCCTTTTTGAAATATGAAAAACGAGGGGTTTAAATGTTTTTTTTCTTGGGAGAGAGAGAGAGAGAGAAAAAGAGAGAAAAGGAGAGAGAGAGAGAGAGAAAAAGGGGAGAGAGAGAGAGGGGGAGAGAGGGGAGAGAGAGAGAGAGAGAGAGGGGAGAGAGAGAGAGAGAGAGAGGCCTGAAAGGGAAAAACCCCCCGGGTCGTCTTTAAAAGGGGAGGCCTTTTGGGGGGTCCCTGCCAGTGGAAGCATCGTCCCCAGGGCCCCTTGTCGGGGGCCAGCCCCTGTGGAACATCTACGGGAAACGATTTTCCTCCAGCAGCTGCCAGCAGTCTGGGTTTTACCTGATGACTGTCTCTCCCCTTTGCCCCTTCCCCGCGACATGACGTCCCCCCCCCCGGGTTTGCTGCTGATGAGGCCCATCACACGGGAGTTTTATCGGGAGGGGGTACACTTTTGGCAGGTAACTTTGCCCCGGGGAAAAAGACACAGGCAATGGGGGTTTTTTCTGGGGGTCTCCCCTGCCGGGGCCAGCAGGGAAGGGAGGCTGCGGTTTGGGGGGCGTTCCTCTCCCACTTCCCGGGAAAACCGTTTAAAGGGTTTTGGGAGTAGAAGGGTTGGGCCGAGAGGCTAAGGTTTTTACGGGCCCCATCCCAAAAACCCTTTCAAAAAAAGGCCCCCTCCCAAAAGGGGCCCCTGCCCTGCGAAGGGTAGCCAGATTCCTTTGACAAGGGAGGGAACTCTTGCTTTAAGGGCCCCGATACGGCCTTACTTAGAGTACCCGCCCCCCCTGGGTTCGTGTTTCAGCCCCCGCACACTCGGAGGCCCAGACGCATCCAGCGTCGAGCCCTTTCGACTGGTGGATGCTGGGGAGACCCCCCCAGACCCCCCCAGACCCACCCCCTAAATTTAGCCGGTGAGTCCTTTTGACTCACTGGAACACCCCAGGGAAAGTCGGGGGGGGGAAGGGGGTTGTGGGATTCCCCAAGGCACAGGTTCCGGGGGTGCCACACCTGGCTGGGTTAACCCCCTCCCGAAGTCGCCACGGGGAAGCACGAGAACGGTGCTTCCCGTGGTGATGCAGTGGGGGTGCCGCGTTTTTCCCCTGCCAGCCAGCACCAACGCACCTTTGTGGGCGCGTCTCCAGGATGTGGAATTTTCCCCGGGGCCCCGTCCCCCCAAAATCCAGGGATGAACACCAAATTTTAAAGTTGGGGGCCAAACCCGGGGGAGACGGGTTTGGCCCAAAACCCCCCCGCTGAGGGTAGTGAAAATGTGACACTAGTGACGCAACAGGCCCCAAAAAATTTTTGTGAAAAGCATAAATGTATATAATGTTAGTTTTTTAGGGATTTTATTTTATGTTAAAATTTCCCTTAAGATAGGTAGCACACGAAGTGTACCTTTGGGCCCTTTAAAGAAGAGAGAGAGAGAGAGGGGAGAAAAGAGAGAGGGGAGAGAGAGAAGAGAAAAGAAAGAGAGAGAGGAGAGAGAGAGAAGAGAGAGGGGAGAAAAGAGAGAGAAGAGAGAAAAGAGAGAAAAGAGAGGGAAAAGAGAGAGGAGAGAGAGAAGGAAGAGAGAAGAGAGGAGAGAGAGGGGAGAGAGAGAGAGAGAGAGAGAGGGGAGAGAGAGGGGAGAGGGGGAGAGAGAAAAAGAAGAGAGAGAGAAAAGAGAGGAAAAAGAGAGAGAAGAGGAGGAGAGAAGAGGGAGAGAGAGAAAAAAAAAATTAACCCCTTTACTCCAAACTCGTAACCCGGGGAAAAGCCCTTTCCCAAACTAACCCAAAGAAAACAAATTTTAAATTTTTCATTTAAACCCTTTAAACATGTCTTCTTGCATGAACTTTGTTAAACTCTCTTTTTCTCTCACTCCTCATCCTCCTCACCCGCCCCTAAAAAAAAACTTCATAATCAAAATAACAAAAATACAATAAAAAACAACAACTTATCAAATCATCCAAAATTCCTCCTCTCCTTCTCTCCCTCAAAAAAAAGGGAAGGAAAAAATAACTCTTTCATTTTTTTTCCAGGAAGGTTCAGGTGGCTTTGTCGTACTTTAAGCTTTCTAATATATCACCATTATGTAACACAAGGCTGTAGTAGTAGTAGTAGTAGTAGTAGTAGTAGTAGTAGTAGTAGTAGTAGTAGTAGAAGTGGGAGAAGTGGGAGTATTATTATTATTATTATTATTATTATTATTATTATTATTATTATTATTATTAGTAGTAGTAGTAGTAGTAGTAGTAGTAGTAGTAGTAGTAGTAGTAGTAGTAGTAGTAGTAGTAGTAGTAGTAGTAGTAGTAGTAGTAGTAGTAGTAGTAGTAGTAATAGTAGTAGTAGTAGTAGTAGTAGCAGCAAAGAAGAGGAGGCGATGGGTACGTCTTGTGATGTTAAATAAGAACCCTTAATAACTTTTTCTTTATACACGCCAGGCTACTCATCATCCTTGTAGTACTTGTGAAAATTAAAAGTTATTACCGAGAAACCTATAGAGGAGGAGGAGGAGGAGGAGGAGGAGGAGGAGGAGGAGGAGGAGGAGGAGGAGGAGGAGGAGGAGGAGGAGGAGGAGGAGGAGGAGGAGGAGGAGGAGGATCAAGGAGGGAGGCAGGAACAAATAACCATCCCGGATATGATGAGATAACGCGAGATAAGATTGATACACCAACACATCTGGAGGCTGGAGTAGAAGATAAAAAATGGAGTACAAAAAAAACAGCGCATAAAGGCAAAGTGGCAAAAAAAAAGAAAAAAAAAGATGGATGAGAAAGTACCGCCATCACCATAACCCAAAAAATGGCGGAATCTGACACGACGCGAAGAAGGGAAGGGAAGGGAAGGGAAGGGAAGGGAAAGAAGATGATGTCTGTCTTCATGTGTTTTGGCTTCAGTCAGGAAGAAATAAGATACGGGAAAGAGGTAGCGAGATTGACGCTTTTCTCTTTATAGCGTGGTCCTTTCTCCTTCCTTTTTCTCTCCTGTCACTTTTCTCCTTAGTCGTTGGTCTGTCTTTCTTCCTTCTTTTACTTCCTTCCTTCTTCCTTTTTTTTTATTCGCTGTTCTCTTTACTCTCTTCTTTCTTTTTCTCCCTGCTTTCCATATCCGATTTATTCTTTCTTCCTTCTCCCTTTTTTTATTTCCTTCCTTCTTCCTTCTCCCTTTTTTCTTATTCGTTGTTCTCTTTACAAATTCTTCCTTTTTCTCCCTGTTTTCCATATCCGATCTCTTCTTTACTTCCTTCTTTGTTCTATATTCTTCTTTCTTCCTTCCTTTTTTCTTATTCGTTAATCTCTTTACGACTTCTTCCTTTTTTTCTCAGTTTTTTATATCCGATCTCTTCTTTACTTCCTTCTTCCTTTTTTTACTCCCACACTTCTTCCTTCTCCCTTTTTTCTTATTCGCTGAACTCTTTACAACTTCTTCATTTTTCTTCCTGCTTTCCATATCCGATTTATTCTTTCTTCCTTCTCCCTTTTTTTACTTCCTTCCATCTTCCTTCTCCCTTTTTTCTTTTTCTTATTCGCTGTTCTCTTTACTCTCTTCTTCCTTTTTCTCCCTGTTTTCCATATCCGCTCTCATCTTTACTTCCTTCTTTCTTCCTTTTTCTATTTTCGTCTTTCTTTCTTCTCCCATTTTTCTTCTTATCTGTTTTCTTTATTCTCTTCTTTCTTCATTCGGGAGACTTTCCAATTTCCGATTTCTACTTTATTTCCTTTTTCGTTTCCCTCTTTGCTTCCTCCCTTTACCTTTCCTTTTCCT
>JACEEZ010021519.1:21819-41819 GCA_016584305.1 Chionoecetes opilio | reverse complement strand
TGTTACTGCAACTGGTTTTTTTTTAATCATTTATTATATTACTATTATATCCATCATCATTAATAATTTGTATTCATATACTACCAATTTATGTAATGAATGTCACAAGTTTTCATTTATCATTCAGATCAGTGACGTTTACTATACAGTATATTTTTCAGAATGCATTATATTTTTGCACGTAGGTCTGTCCAGTTTTCAGGTTTATCAACTTCTCATTTTCACAGCTAACTTATTAATAACTAGCTAACTTAACTAATTACTAGCTAACTTAACTAATAACTAGCTAACTTAACTAATAACTAGCTAACTTAAGTAATAACTAGCTAACTTAAGTAATAACTAGCTAACTTAACTAATAACTAGCTAACTTAAGTAATAACTAGCTAACTTAAGTAATAACTAGCTAACTTAAGTAATAACTAGCTAACTTAACTAATAACTAGCTAACTTAATAATAACTAGCTAACTTAACTAATAACTAGCTAAAAACTTAATAACAAACTAATATTCTAATAACTGATATAATAACTAACTAATTTGTAATTTCACAGCTAATATCAAAGTTGAATTTCCTCATAAACAAAGATTAACCAAAAAATAGGAACTTGACAAAACCAGATAAAAATACACAAGGCAGTTTGAACAGGTTAGAGGAAGGCCATACTTGTCCTGCCTGCGTCACACCTTAATTAGGACATCCAGATAATGATGGAAAGCTAAACACAGGTAAGTCTATTATACTGTTAGGTGAATCAGTTAACCGTGGAAGGAGGGAGAGAGAGATGGAAGGAGGGTGGGAAGGAGGAAGGGAGGGAGTGAAAGGAGGGAGTGAAAGGAGGGAGTGAAAGGAGGGAGAGAGGAGAGAAGGAGGGAAGTAGGGAAAGAAAGGAGGATGGAGGGAAGGAAGGATGGCGGGAGGGAGGGAAGGAGTTATGTATGAGGGTATAAAGTGGGATAAAGGAATGACAGGAAGAGATTAAAGAAAACAAGGGGGGAGAGAGAGAGAGAGAGAGGAGGAGAGAGAGAGGGGAGAGAGAAGAGGAGAGAGAGAAGAGAGAGAGAGAGAGAGAGAGAGAGAGAGAGAGAGAGAGAGAGAGAGAGAGAGAGAGAGAGAGAGAGAGAGAGAGAGAGAGAGTAGGAGAGGAGGAGTCAAGATGAATGTAATAAAGAATGAATAAGAGATGTAAAAGAGTGATGGAAGTGTAGGGGAGACTTAAAAAAAAGGATGAAAGGAAGAAAGGAAGGAAGGAGATAAGGAAAGGCAAATAAGAACTACACGAAGGGGGAGGAGAAGGAAGAGGAGGAGGAGGAGGAGGAGGAGGAGGAGGAGGAGGAGGAGGAGGAGGAGGAGGAGGAGGAGGAGGAGGAGGAGGAGGAGGAGGACCAGTTTTGAGAGCAAGAAGTGGAGAGAAGACAAGAGGGAGGGAGGAAACTTGAGAGGAAAAGCTTGTAAGAGGAGGAGAGGAGGAAAAAAATGTGAGGTGTGGAATAAGACAAGAAAATAGAGATAGAAAGGGAAGAGGAAAGGAAAGAAAAAATGCGAGTGTCGGAGATGAGGATGGAGGGAGGTGAGATGCATGAGAAGAAGAAGGAAAAGGAGATGGAGGAGGAGGAAGAGGAGGAGGTGGAGAAAGAGGAGGAAGAGGAGGATATCAGGAAACTTGTAAACCTGAAGGGAAGGAACAAGGTACAACATGTTACCTGTGCATAATTAGTGACAGGTGAGTGAGCAACGCTGTGAACATCTCTCTCTCTCTCTCTCTCTCTCTCTCTCTCTCTCTCTCTCTCTCTCTCTCTCTCTCTCTCTCTCTCTCTCTCTCTCTCTCTCTCTCTCTCTCTCTCTCTCTCTCTCTCTCTCTCTCTCTCTCTCTCTCTCTTGTTTCTTGTTGTCATTCAGTTTTCATGTGTTACTCCTACTCCCTTTTCACGTATTATAAAGCTGTTGAGTAACATTTATTCCTCACCAAATTACAAGTCTTTCCTATTATCAACATATATTACTTTACCAACTATCAAACTATCAACTTATATTACTTTGTAACTTATTTACGATTTCAGCTTCCCAATCTCCCTCCTATAACACTCACACAAACCACAACTCAACACCAAATCCTTTATACAAACATCAAATAGTCTTTAACCCTACCTGTGACACGCTTGGGCTATCAAACACCATCTCACTTTGTCAATCCTCCTCCTTTACCACGACTCTATAAACAGAATTCAGCTCGTCAATCCGAACCAATCAACGTGTAATCACTTTATCGTTTCAGAGCAGACAGCCACTCCCAAAACACTTCTAAACTATAAGGGGAATGAGAGTAAGAGGAGTCTCACCATTGCTTCTTAGCGTTGCAAGAAGAGTAGGAATATAAACAGAAGATAAACGGGCACTGAGAAATAAAAAAAGAACACCTTGGATTCTGTGTCGTCTCAGGTATGTAAAGATTTGAACAATGATTAAAATTATACTTAAATAGGGAAAAAATATATCAGGAGAGAATAAATGGAAAGAAGAGACAAATTGATGAATGGATAGTAGGAAGAAGGAATAACAAGAAAGAATAAAGGGGAGGACTAGATGAAAAGTGAAATACCGAGATGAAAAACTAAGGAGCGAAAGAGAAAAAGAAATACGGATTAATGGTCGAGGAACGAAATAGACGAAGATTAATGAGTAACAAAAAAAAAGGTTGATGAAAGAAAACGAAATCAAATTATGAGGGACAAAAAATAAGCGGACACGAGTGAATTGCAACAACGAAAATGAAATCTGAAAGAGAATAAATGATAAAATAAGTGATGAAAATTTGAATGAAAAGAGAATAAACCTAAAAATTGAGAGAGAAAGAAGTTGAGACATAGGAAGAAAAGGAGGGAGAGAAGGAAGAGTCAGGGGGAAACAGAGCTAATGGAGCGGTTAAAGAAAAGAAATAGCTGGAAAAGTGGTAGAGAGAGAGAGAGAGAGAGAGAGAGAGAGAGAGAGAGAGAGAGAGAGAGAGAGAGAGAGAGAGAGAGAGAGAGAGAGAGAGAGAGAGAGAGAGAGAGAGAGAGGAGAGAGAGAGAGAGAGAGAGAGAGAGAGGAGAGGAGAGACGAGAGAGAGAGAGGAGAGGGAGGAGAGAAGAGAGAGAGAAAAAAAAACCCCACCTAGCAATATGCTGTAAGAGAGACAAGAAGAGAATAATAAAGAGAGAAGACGAGAGGGAGACAGATAAATAACACTCACTCAAACATTTCTCTTTAGAACCATATATAAGAATGACTTTATATATCAAATGAATAACTTTCTCCTCATAAACCAAACTTCAGAGGGAAGGAAAAAATCTTGAAATGACTTATTCTTTCTTTTAATTGCTTATGTTTATGTAAGCATTTATATATATAAAAAAAATTATATCTCTACTATATATTTTTGCTGCATGATTAACTTTCTTGCTCTCTCTCTCTCTCTCTCTCTCTCTCTCTCTCTCTCTCTCTCTCTCTCTCTCTCTCTCTCTCTCTCTCTCTCTCTCTCTCTCTCTCAGCCAAGCATGAAAGTGTTACCCGCCCCCCCTGCCCCCCTCCGTCCTCCCAAAACCCTACCCATGTCAACAAGAGGGGATGGGAAGTGGGGGGATGTGAGCGGGGGGGGGGGGAGAGGTGGCCTAAAGCGAGCAGAGTTCAACCACCAACTTTTGGAAACACAAGATAAAAAACACATTTGCATAACTGTTGTGGCATTACTGTTTCTCCTTCACCTAATTTTTTCCTAGTCCCAATTTTTTTTCTTTATAAATTCTATTTTTTTCTAGGTTTCTGTCAACCTTTACTTGTTTTCTGTACATATATTTTGGCTTTTTGATTTGTGCATTTTTTTAAATTTTTTCGAATTATATATCTGCAACTGATTATCTTCATTGGTGATGTTTAAGATTTGTTTCCTGACTATATTTATAACTGTACGTGTATTAATGTTGCTAAAATGCCCATTCTTTTTCATTCATATAGATAAAATGTGTAAATTAGTGGTAAAAGGCCGATTTTTCATAACCTTAGCACTGCATGTTCTTAATAATTATTCATATCACGCAAATAACAAACCAATAATAAGCATAACTAACAAAACACACAATTACTAACACTACATTAATCACAAAGTAAAAACAGTATAACCTTCCTAAACACTATTCAAGCTATTCCTTCCTCGCCTCGACCCCATTTCCGTCCATCCATCCATCCATACCACCCTTGGCAGCAATATCCCTCCACCCAATCCACGCTCCACACCTCCATCACCCTCCACCTGCCTGCCTGCAACCTCTCCACCACAATCCACCTCTCCCTACCCTCCGTCCTTCCACCACCATCCTCCTAACTCCTCCGTCCCTCCACCACTAACCACCTCTCCTCCTCCCCACCCGCCGTTCTCCTCTAGCCTAACAGGGTCCGCCAATTTGCCAAGCCCAAGAGCCGACCAGCGCTGCTCCGCCCGCCAAATGAACTCAGCTAGCCATCAGCACCCGCCTCGACGCCTCCAGGCCGACGCAAATTATTTTATTTCACGGTTTTCACGGTTTTCCTCGGGTGTTTGAAAGCCTTGAGGGAACCTGTTTTTTTCGTCATGTGGGAACTAGAGATGGACAGTTGGGTAAATGCGTGCGTGCGTGCGTGCGTGCGTGCGTGCGTGCGTGCGTGCGTGCGTGCGTGCGTGCGTGCGTGCGTGCGTGCGTGCGTGCGTGCGTGCGTGCGTGCGTGCGTGCGTGCGTGCGTGCGTGCGTGGTGGTGCGTCGTGCGTGCGTGCGTGCGGGGCGTCTTTGCGTGCGGCGTGCGTGCGTTGCGTCCGGGGCGTGCGGGCGGCGTGCGTCGGCGTGCGTGCGTGCGTGGTGCGTTGGGCTGGTGCGTGCGTGCGTGCGTGCGTGCGTGCGTGCGTGCGTGGTGGGCGTGCGTGCGTCCCGTGCGTGGTGCGTGCGTGCGTGCGTGCTGCGTGCGTGGGGCGGCGTCGTGGTGCGTGCGTGGGGCGTGCGTGCGTGGGGGTTTGGTGCGTGCGTGCGGCGTGCGTGCGTCGTGCGGCGTGCGGCGTGGTGTGGTGGTGGGGTGTGGTGGGGTGTGTGTGTCGGCGTGCGGCGTGCGTGCGCGCGCGGAGAGAGAGAGAGAAAAGGGAGAGAGAGAGAGGGGGGAGAGAGAGAGAGAGGAGAGAAGGGGGAGAGGAGGAGAGAGAAAAATTATGACCAAAAAATCCCTTGAGTCGTACATGATTGTGTTGTATTCCAAAATTAAAAGATAAATTTTTACCGAAACATCATAACGAAATACAAAAAAAGATAATAAAACACACACAAACATACACACACACACACACACACCCCCACCACACACCCACCACACACACAACCACCCGGGGGAAACCCCGTAGGTAGTGTTAGAGTTTGGTTCACAACGAGAAGCCCCGGGTTTGATCCCCGGGCGGAGCGGAAACAATGGGCTTTTTCCTTTAAAAACCCCACCCCTTCCACCCAATTTGAAGGGGCCCCCGGGTGTCAGCCGAGGGTTTGGACCCCCCTCCTGGGGGGGTGGGGTTCGGCCAAAAAAAGATGAATGAGAAAAAAAAATTTGATAGGAGACGGGGCCATACGAAACATTTCTCGGCCCTGTAAAAAACAAATGATTAAACTAGATGAATACAAACCCCACACCCCCACACACACACACCAAAACACCCCCCCAAAAAACGACAGGCAAAACAATCTTAACAAATACGATCCAGATTAGTGAATTATTATGCATATAACCCTGATCTATTGATGAAAATTTACCAAAAAAAACATAGAAATTTTGAAAAACCAAAAAAAACAAAACTCAGCGACGCACCCCCCCCACGCACGCAGCCCCACGCACGAAAGCAGCAGCAAAGCACCCGCACGCACGCACGCACGCACCACGCACGCACGCACGCACGCACGCACGCACGCACGCCGCACGCACGCACGCCCGCACGCACGCACGCACGCACGCAGCCCCACGCACCGCACGCAGGGGCCCCACGCACGCACGCCGCACGAACGCACCCCACGCACGCCCCGCACGCAGCACGACGCACGCACGAGCACCACCCCCACACCCAAACCCCCACACCCAAAAACACCACACCCCACCACACCACACCAAAACCACCCAAAACCACACTAACCACCTCACACTCACACTCACCTCCACCCCCTCACTCCCCCAAAATCCACCACCTCCACTCACTCACACCACACTCACACTCACACTCACACTCACACACACTCACACCCACAAAACAAAAATGTGAACTACTAAATTCTTGAAAAAACACGATCCATATTTAGTAACCTCCTGTATGTATTATAAGCCTGATTGCTATCGATAAAAATACACCAAAATACATCAGCTTAATATATCTCTTGCAAATACAAATAACAGACAAACTCCATGCTACAAACACACACACACACATACACACACACACACACACACACACACACACACACACACACACACACACACACACACACACACACACACACACACACACACACACACACACAGCGTATAACAAGACACAACACAAAGAGAAGAAGACATTCGGAGACGCAATGTTGTCTTGTTAACACCTCCACGTCCACTGTTGTTTACACGACCCACAACATCACAGGTTCCATGAGACAATCCGAACCAGCGACAACACCACTACATAAGGAAGAGTTATTTTTTGTTTAAGTTTACGAGACGAAAAAAAAAAAAAATCCACCACATCAAACCAACACAGCAGGTCATATTTTTTGTTAATTTTTTTTCTACGAGGTGGAAAAATAATGTCAAGAAATATTACTCTTCGTCTATCCTCACGAAAACAACATCTATAGAGGAAAGGGAAATATTTTGTTAATGCATAGATTTTTTTGGGTGTGTGTGAAAGTGAAAATATACAGACGATGTGAGATTTTACACCAAATAAAAAACTAGCCACATAAAATGAAATATGATGATATGTATTTTTTCCTTATAATGTTATGTACAAATCATTAAAATATATATACGATAAAAAATATGTAAAGGTTAGACCGCCTCACACACACACACACGCACACGCACACGCACGCACACACACACACACACACACACACACACACACACACAGACACACACACACACACACACACACACACACACACACACACACACACACACACACACATTTTTTCGCATTACCGAGGAGAAAAAAGTTTGGAATATTAGTTACGGTATCGAATGTGCCATGAGGGAAAGGCATCAAAGAGCCGACTCATTCCTATCGCTTCTTTGACTTCCTGACGGAGGCGACGAAGGGGGGAGGCGGAGAGGCTTGCCGAGGAAAAGTGTGGAGCAAAACTTAAATTACGAATGGCAGGAAGTTGCATGAAGCGAGAGAGAGAGAGAGAGAGAGAGAGAGAGAGAGAGAGAGAGAGAGAGAGAGAGAGAGAGAGAGAGAGAGAGAGAGAGAGAGAGAGAGAGAGAGAGAGAGAGAGAGAGAGAGGAGAGGAGAGAGAGGAGAGAGAGAGAGAGAGGAGAGAGAGAGAGAGAGAAGAGGAGAGAGAGGAGAGAGAGAGAGAGAGAGAGAGAGAGAGAGAAGAGAGAGAGAGAGAGAGAGAGAGAGAGAGAGAGAGAGAGAGAGAGAGAGAATTCTTGAAAAATATACTTCTGAAGAACTATGTTGTGCCCTAGAGGATTTTGCGCCCAAAAGGTTGATAGGAGGAGGAGGAAGAGGAGGAGGAGGAGGAGGAGGAGGAGGGAAATTTATCTCTTCAGTAAGGAAAACAGAAAGACTAGGAAAGGAGGGAAGGAAAAAGAGGTAGGGAGGCAGAGAACGAAGGGGAGGAAGGAAAGGAAAATGGAGAGTTGAAGGTGACAACATCTTTCACATAAACAACACATAGAGAGAGGTTACAATGTCACTCGAGGAGGAGTTGGAGGAGGAGGAGGAGGAGGAGGAGAGGAGGAGGAGGATAGGGGGAGGAAAGAGGTCAATGGAGGGTGTAGAGAGAGTAGGAAGGTTACAATGTCACTCGGGTAAAATATATCATAACATAACAAAATAATAAAACCAGCCACGACTTCCCTAAAAAAATAAAAAATAAAATACCGTGACAAAAGGGTAAAATATATCATAAAAAAAACCTGCCAAAACATCCTTCGAAAATAAATAAATAAATAGACCTCCATAAATTTATACAAAATAAAAATAGCGTGACACAAGGTAAAAAATAAAATAAAAACCTGCCAAGACCCTTCTCTCTCTCTCTCTCTCTAAAAAAAAAAAAATAGAGGATGACTCTCAGTTGGCATGACAAATAGTGAAGTGGTCATACGTCACCTGTCATCCCTGCTGTCACCTGTCATCCCTATACTGTCATCTGTTATCCTGAACACACCTTTCAAACCTCACCTTTTATCTTCCCCTCCCATCCATTCCTCCACTTTAAGGACTAGGAAGCAAGAAGAGGAAGAAGAGGAGGTGAATTCCGTTTCTGTGTCAGGAGATTAAATTGATTCTTTGCGTCAAATCCATAGACATTTCCAAGAAGAGGAAAGGACGAAGAAAGAGGAAAAAGGCAGAAGAAAGAGAAGAAAAGAAGAAAGAAGAGGAAAGAAAGGAGGAGGAAAAGGAGCTGAAGATGTAAGGTGATATTAAAAAGGTCGAAAAAAAGGTGCAGGAACGAAAAAGGGACGAAAAAAGAAGAGTGACACGCCTGGAAAAGGAGCACGAGAAATATGCGATAACAAAAGAGAGGAAATGAGAACGAAAGAAGGTAGGACCGTGCAGGAAAAGGACGAGGAATAAGAGGAAATAATATGTGAGGAGGAAAGATGGGTAAAGCGGCCATTTCACCAAGGATTGTTTTGGTCCCGATAGTACGCGATCCTTTTTTTGGTCGATTGGCCGCATTTTTGCGAAAATAGTCGGGAACCTGCGAGCACTGTCGAGCACTACCCTATACCTTCGGGGGAAGATCTGGCGCGATCGCCTCAGTCCTCCGAGGGTCGGGTACCGAAGAAGTGATCGGCTACTGTTTTTAAACATGTTGAAAAACAGTAGCCGATCAAAAACCGTCGGCCCGTGGTCGTCTTGGTCGTCCGAGGGTCCCCTGAAGGTCCCCTTGTCTCACCCGCCCTCTGGAGCTTTCGTATTTCGCCTCTGCCGCTCTCTACCGCTCTACCGAGGGTCGTGCGTAGTGTCGGCGGAGTGTAAGCACCCGACCCTCACCAGATCCTCGGACGACCGACCCGCATGTGCCCCGTAAGTGCCCGTAAGTGCCCGATCACCCCCGCAGGTAGCCGACCTCCGTGCTGACGTGTGCCAAAATAGCCAGATTAAGGGCGATCCGCGGCCGAGAGTAAACGACCAATCAGATCTTCGCCCGCTCTTCGCGCGAGAGTAGCCGAGGGTAGCCGAGAGTAGCCGGTTAAGCCCCGAGATAAGCCGATTAGGGCGACCTATATAAATAGGGGTCCCAGAGAGCAGCAGACCATAACCCGCTTCGACACCGACCACGCAACACCTCTATAATTCAACGCTCTACGGATCAACGCTCTACAGACCAACGCTATGCCCAGGGGAAAGAAGACTGGCCAGGGGAAGAAGGCCAGTACCAGGCCTGCACGATCTCCAACGCCGCCGGTTTCTGAGGTTCCTGCCGAAGTTCCTGCCGAGGTTCCTGCCGGTCGAGGTCTGCCTCCCCTCGACGAAGAAAAGACAGCTCCCCAGAATAAGAAGGCAAGGAAGAGTGTCAACACGTCTGCCACTGAAGCGAAGAAGATGGTGGACTTCATCCAACAGAACCCCTGCCTCTACGACAAGTCCAAGAGGGATTGGCTGAACAAGACGGTCAGGGATGAGCTGTGGAGGACCCAGGTGGAAGTGATGCAACGGACCAGAGAAGAGCTGACCCTCTGGTACGAGTCCATCCGGACCCGACTCTCTCGTCTGAGGAAAACCAAGTCCGGCCGGGGAGCAGTCCGTATCACAGACAGAGACCAGTAAGTATCTAGAATTATCTAATAATTTTATTAATAACATTTTTATATCAGCTTGCCAGTTTTATTTGTCATGTTGTATTTCATATGTTGCAGTAATGTTAACTGTTGAAATGTATCATAATTTATTTCAAAATGACTTTAAAGTATTTTTTGACATTTTATTTTAATAATGCCAAAGTTCTGCATGGCTTTGTAATAATGTTGTTATTTTTTTAATAAACATAATTTATAGCGTTAATTTTATTCTTAATTTCTGTAAAATCTGTGTTTATGTGACAGTACAGTCAAATATTATTATGACATTAATATGATTTTTGCAAACATTTGGTACAAATAGTTGTTTTAATTTCTGTAGTGTTTTAATTATTTTCTTTTTCATAATAATCTATTAATTGGTGCTTGTCTAAGACAGTACATTCATACCACATTATTATAATACATGTTTATTATGTGTGGAAATATGTTTTTACTGTTTATATAATGTTTCTTTTAATTTGGGTCTTTTCAGATGGATCCTGGACAACTTCTCCTTTCTGATCCCCCACATGATAGAGGTTCCCAGGAGGAACACTGTATCTCTGAAGGCGAAGGCGGCAGCTGCAGCTGCAGCGCCCCTGGCCGCGGCCTCTACCTCGACCTCCGTAGAGGTGATCCCTGCTCCACATGACGACTGCATCCTGGACGTTCCAGAGATGCCTGACATCCCACCCTCTCAACCAACGTCGGAGTCTTTTGCGCTGCGACGCCCGTCTCACACCGAGACAACTACGACCGTCCGCAGGGGCAAGAAGAGGCCAGCTCCCGCCGCCGACGACTCTACTAGTACTGACAAGCGCGCCATCGACGAGATGCAGTCCCAGAGGGAGCAGAGCAACGAGTTAGCCCAGCTCTCCAGGGACCTGCTGCAGACTCTACGGCCCACCACCAGTCTAGACAAGCATCACATGTGCGGCTACCTGTCCAGCCAGTTCAACGAGGTACGCCCAGAGATCTGGAAACGTTACAGGACCAGATTCTTCCTGCTCTGCCAGGAGATGGTAGCGGATAATGATGTAGCCAACGCCGCCCAACGTCCGTGTCAGCAGCAGCAGCAGCAGCAGCCTCAGCAGCAGCAGCAGCAGCCTCAGCAGCAGCAGCAGCAGCCTCAGCAGCAGCAGCAGCATGTCCACAACGAGTGGCAGCCTCCCACTAGCCAGTGGAGCACCCAGACGTATCCCGGAGTGTCTCCCTGGAATTCCATGGACAGCGAGTGGGTGCAGCGCACCCTTCATGCAAAGACCGTCACCAGATCATCACCCAGGTCACCTAGCTGCCCACCGTTTAGGACACCAACCTACGCCACTCTGAACACGCCGCAGCTGCCTTTCCAGGGAAGCCTTGACCGGATGAGCTTCAAGGCTTCATTCGGTTCCTTGCTCAAATAGAACCGAGACTCCCAGGGCAGCGTGGTAGACCAAGTTCTCGACGACCAACAGCCTGACCAACAGTCTGATGCCTCCTCTGACCAGCCGCCCTCTGATGACCAGTAGTGATATAAACATTCTGTCTGACATTTGGATTATTTTAACAAACATTGGATTTGGATACAAACAGTGGCCTTGGATTCTTATACAAACATTGCCTTTGGATTCCAAAAGAGACTTTATGTAAATAATGTAAATATTGTAAATACTGTAAATATGTTATGAAATTGTTTTGTTGTTCATTATTAAACTTTTGAAAATGTATTTCAAATGTCTTTGTTCAATAAAAAAATGTGTTGCAAATGAAAAAAAAAGTAAAAAAAAAGGGCAACTTCAATAATTATTTGAAGCAAAAATTAGCTTCAAATATTTATTGAAAATGCCCTTTTTTTTTTTTTTTCTTTTTTTGGTGTTTGACAAAAAAGAAATAAAAAACACAAGATAACTAACTAATTGAAGCCAAATTTATAGCTTCAATTTAGTTAGTGAGCTTGTTTTTTTTATTTGATTTTGTCACTGTTTTCTTGGAAGTGTGTGGGCTTTACTTTTCAAAGTACAAAGATATTTTAATTTACAAAGTTATTATTTACAAAGTCATTTACAAGGTCATTTTTACAAAGTCATTTACAAAGTTATTCATAAAGTTATTTACAATTTACAAAGTCAAAACAGTATACAAAAGTCTTTCAATAGACATTTAAGCAGAATGTCAATATCTTTAGTTGTCTGTGGGCTGAAGAGCTCAAGGGCGTGTGTCACATTCCATCTCTTCTGAAATTCATCAGCGATCTGTTTCCATTCTTCAGCAGTTACAGGACAGGGGATAACTTCATCTCTGTACTCTTCTACATTGGCCTCGGTCACAATAGGAATGAAGGCAGCAACTGTATGGCGTGACACTCTGAAGGAATAGGACACGGTTGGGTAGCTCTCACCAGTCGCCAGGTATCGCAAGGTGGCGGCCAGCTTCACCCCAGGAACTATCGCCAGCCTGTAGTTGGTGTCCATCTTCTGTATACGTGGACCAATCCGAGCCAGCATCTCATCAAACATCTCTGGAGGCATGCGCAGAAAGTTTCGGAAAGCAGCAGAATCACTGACCCTCATCTCTTGCATCGTAGTGGCCGTAGTGTAGCCTTCTGTCATCACCCAGCCAGGGAGCACACCAAAACCTGGAACATAGTAATAATACTTGTTATTAAATACAACAGCAAGGCATATATTTACTCAAAAGTATTATAAATAATAATAAATTTACAAATTAATACCAATGCCAGAGAATTATAAACCAAATATAAAATAAAAACTGCACACTTTTCTCAGAACAGGTACTGAAACAAAACACAGGTGAAAAACCTTTAAAAATTCACAAAAACTTACTTCTTTTTGGCATATTTTCTCTTGGTCCTTGGCTTCCTCCTCAGCATATTTTCTAGTGTAATAACATTTTGCTGTGCTATGGCAGAACAAAGTTGTAGAGCTACAACAAGCCCCAGCACTGCTTGTTGGTCCATGACCTTCCCTGGCTGGTCAGAAAGTGATGAAAGGCTTCGATCTGGCTCGATTTATATAGTCGGGCCCCAAAAACACCATCTCCGGCCGATCTAGGCAAATATGGTCGGCAGAAGAACGTCCGAAGATCGTTTAAATCGTCCGAAGACCGTTTACTTTCGGCTTCCTGCGGCTCCCTGCGTCAACATACGCCTACATTCGGCCACTCTCGCGCGAAGAACGGCGGAAGAACGGCGGACCGAGCGGCCGAAAGCGTCCTCTCTCGAGCCGGGATCGCCCAGTTTCGGCCTCTCTCTGCCTCTCTCGACCGAACAACGCGCGAAGATCGCTCACTTGCGCGCGAGAAGCGGGTCTCTACCGGGCCTTTGCCGTGTACCTGCGGGTACTTGCGCGTACTTTCGCATACTTGCGCCCCGGAAACGTGTCGATCGCGCGAGGAACGTCCGTGATTCGTCCCCCCGCCATGGTCCCATTGGTCGGGACTCAATCGGGTCACAAAAAGGGGACGATTAGAGGCGATTCAGGACGACAATCGGGCCAATCAAAAAAATTGATTCATCGGGGACAATCTGGTCCAGATCGGGCCGATTGGAAAAAACAATCCTTGGTGAAATGCAGCCTAGAATAAAAGGCAATAGAAATGGAGAAGGAGATAAGGAAACATAAAAAAGAAGCTTGAAAGGAAAGGAACAAAATTGTGGCAAAGCAATACAGTAAATAAAAGAAGAAACAAATTGAGAGAGAGGAAATGCGACAAGACAATTCTCGAGAAACTAAGAATAATACGATATAAAATGAGAAAAAAAGTTAAAAAAGGTAGATACAATAAATAACGAAAAAAACAGATGTAAGGAAAATATTGGAATCCAAATAACATTAATTTTGTGAGGGATCGAGACTCATAAATATTTAACTGACCGATATATGTAATTAAGCTTCGATATTATGTCATTTATATTAAACTCTTCTAATGAACACAAAGGACCATTAATATAGGAGTTTATAGAGGGATTTAACGCTGACATGATGAAGTTACAGTCTGTCTCTCAACGCGTATATCATTGTTGAACTTCCTTATGTGTGTGTGTGTGTGTGTGTGTGTGTGTGTGTGTGTGTGTGTGTGTGTGTGTGTGGTGTGTGTGTGTGTGTGTGTGTGTGTGTGTGTGTGTGTGTGTGTGTGTGTGTGTGTGTGTGTGTGTGTGTGTGTGATTAATCAATGACTTACCAATCGGAGACGTGATTGTATTACCGGAGTTACGTTTGTTCTCTGTTACCTTCGCCGTCTTTCCTTGTGCTATTAATTGATCGTGAAACCATAAAATATGACAAGTACTAATTAACCAAATTAGCTAGTGGACAAGGATACTAAATAGTAACTACGAAAATTGTTAGTCATTTGAAATCGTCTAATGGTAACCCATCTACAATGGAATTACATTTGGGCCTCAAGGTTAAGGGATGTATTAGTGTATGATAGGTAATGGGGTACGGACAAGTTTCTACGACAGTTTGCCTACGGACACTGCTATACTAACTAACCTAACCTAACCTAACTAACTAAATCGCTAAACCTAACCTACCTAACAAGGGTAAAGAAAATTTTTCTGTGGAAACATTAAGGCAAAGTGTCCGTAGGCAATGTCTGTAGGCAACCTATCCGGTAGACAAACTACCGTAGCCAAGCTAACCAGGTAGGAAAAATTGTCCGTAGGCAAATTGTCGTAGGCAAATTGTCCGTAGGCAAAGTGTCTGTAGGCAAATTGTCCGTAGGCAAACTGTCCGTAGGCAAGCTATCCGGTAGGCAAATTGTCCGTAGGCAAATTGTCCGTAGGCAAATTGTCCGTAGGCAAACTGTCCGTAGGCAAACTGTCCTCTAGGCAAATTGTCCGTAGGCAAACTGTCCGTAGGGAAACTGTCCGTAGGCAAACTGTCCGTAGGCAAACTGTCCGTAGGCAAACTGTCCGTAGGCAAACTGTCCGTAGGCAAACTGTCCGTAGGCAAACTGTCCGTAGGCAAACTGTCCGGCCACGAGGTTATGGGTGTGGCACATTGTATTAACAGGTTTCATCCAGTTCATTATAGCGAGGTCAGTTAGTTCAGTGAGAGGTTAGTTGGTTTAATTCCATCTCCTATAACTATATGGTAACATTAAGGATATTTACATTGAGTAGTTATATCATTAATTTATTCACGTGCCACACCCACACCAATCATACTAATACCTATCGTAACATCTCAACGTGTTCATCATTGTTTTAATTACTTGTGTGTGTGTGTGTGTGTGTGTGTGTGTGTGTGTGTGTGTGTGTGTGTGTGTGTGTGTGTGTGTGTGTGTGTGTGTGTGTGTGTGTGTGTGTGGTGTGTGTGGTTGTGTGGTGTGTGTGTGTGTGTGTGTGTGTGTGTGTGTGTGTGTGTGTTGTGTGTGTGTGGTGTGTGTGTGTGTGTGTGTGTGTGTGTGTGTGTGTGTGTGTGTGTGTGTGTGTGTGCGTGCGTGCGTGTGTGTGTGGTGTGTGTGTGTGTGGTGTGTGTGTGTGTGTTGTGTGTGTGTTGTGTGTGTGCTGTGCGGTGTGTGCGTGTTGTGCGTGTGTGTGTGTTGTGTGTGTGTGTGTGTGTGTGTGGTGTGTGTGTGTGTGTGTGTGTGTGTGTGCGTGTGCGTGGTGTGCGTGTGTGCGTGTGTGTGTGTGTGTGTGGTGTGTGTGTGTGTGTGTGTGTGTGTGTGTGTGTGTGTGTGTGTGTGTGTGTGTGTGTGTGTGGTGTGTGTGTGTGTTGTGTGTGTGTGTGTGTGTGTGTGTGTGTGTGTGTGTTGTGTGTGGTGTTATTTTGTGAGTGTTTTGTGTTTGTGTGTGTGTGGATGGTGTGGTGAATAATCCAAGTAACTAACCAAATGTAGAGAAAATGTATTAACCCGATTTAGCTGCAACTAGCAAGAAAAATGAACGTAAAGCGTGACCGAGGACTAATAAAAGTAAACAGTAATAAATGTAATCACTCTGATACAATTTTTTCATTAGATTGAAATAAGCTTTCTAATGAGCCAATAAAATGTTACAGTTAATAGTAAGACATAGCTGTAATGGTACATAAGACATGCAAATGCACGAAATATACAAACACAATATTTCATGTGTATAATAATCATCTCATTGTGTGCAAATTAAACATTCAGATAAACAAACAACGTACATTTACGAAGTACAAACATATATATCACTTTCCATTTTCACACACACCACCCACCCACGCCAACCCACAAAACACTCGCTTGCATGTCTCTCTCATATTTATTGGGGTGAGTTCGGTGTTCCAGGTAATAGTCAGGTGAAATATTGCTAATTATCTCAACAAAGAACTAAAGACTGACGAGTTTAATAAGATTCTCCAACATTTAGAATATTTCACTGAACGTAATAGCATGACAGAGACTTGCTTGTGTGTGTGTGTGTGTGTGTGTGTGTGTGTGTGTGTGTGTGTGTGTGTGTGTGTGTGTGTGTGTGTGTGTGTGTGTTGTGTTTCATTTAGTTGTATTCATCTAGTTGTATTCATCTAGTTGTATTTTACAGGGCCAGAGCAATGTTCGTGTGGCCCCGTCTCCATATCAACATTTTTATCATTCATCCTTAGTGCTTTGTGTTGGCCGAAGCCACCACCCCGGAGAGCAGGTCACAAACCCCCGGCTAACACCCGGTACCCATTCACTGCTGGGTGGACAGGGGCTCGGGTTTTAAGGAAACAACCCATCTGTTTCCGCTCCGCCCGGGGATCGAACCCGGGACTTCTCGGTTGTGAACCGAGCGTGGTTCCCCTACACCACGGAGTGTGTGTGTGTGTGTGTGTGTGTGTGTGTGTGTGTGTGTGTGTGTGTGTGTGTGTGTGTGTGTGTGTGTGTGTATTCATCTAGTTACCTCCGCCAACGAAGTTGGAGGGGTTATGTTTTCACCCCGATCTGTCTGTCTGTCTGTCTGTCTGTCTGTTTGTTAGTGTACAGGATTTCTCAAAAAGTTACCAATAGATTTGGACCAAACTCAGTATACCAAGTCTATTTGGTATAAGGAAGAACTGATTTAATTTTGGATGAAATCTATTGACAACTGTTGCCATGGCAACCAATTGATGAAATATTCGGCCGGAGGTATGCGCTCATACTGAGTGCATATATATATATATATATATATATATATAATCACAACTGTTGCCATAACAACCAATTGATGAAATATTCGGGCGGAGGTATGCCCTCTACTGAGTGCCCCCCCCCCTAGTTGTAATTGTATTTTACAGGGCCAGAGCAATGCTCGTGTGGCCCCGTCTCCATATCAACATTTTTATCATTCATCCTTAGTGCCTTTGTGTTGGCCGAAGCCACCACCCCGGAGAGCAGGTCACAAACCCCGGCTAACACCCGGTACCCATTCACTGCTGGGTGGACAAGGGCTCGGGTTTTTTAAGGAAACAACCCATCTGTTTCCGCTCCGCCCGGGGATCGAACCCGGGACTTCTCGGTTGTGAACCGAGCGTGCTTCCTCTACACCACGGAGTACCCCTAGTGTGTGTGTGTACCCTTAGGAGTGTGTGTGTGTGTGTGTGTGTGTGTGTGTGTGTGTGTGTGTGTGTGTGTGTGTGTGTGTGTGTGTGTGTGTGTGTGTGTGTGTGTGTGTGTGTGTGTGTGTGTGTGTGTGTGTGTGTGTGTGTGTGTGTGTGTGTGTGTGTGTGTGTGTGTGTGTGTGTGTGTGTGTGTGTGTGTGTGTGTGTGTGTGTGTGTGTGTGTGTGTGTGTGTGAAAGGTTACATACACAAAATAAAAGAGGCGTTTTCCTACACACGCTGCAATATATTGATGATTTTAATAAAGAAAGTTAATCCAGTTCATCGTTCAAATATTATTCCTTGATTTATTGAGGGAAGGGTCAGGTGTGAGCGATGGTTTTCAGAATGTTTCGGACCGATCATTTCGTTACTCAAGGATAAACAGTTTGATGACGTGACCAGTTTTTACCTTTATTGACACATTGTTCATTTTATAATTCTCTCTCTCTCTCTCTCTCTCTCTCTCTCTCTCTCTCTCTCTCTCTCTCTCTCTCTCTCTCTCTCTCTCTCTCTCTCTCTCTCTCTCTCCATCCCCGTAAAATCAAGCAATGCAAATACACACACGTGGGGTGATTGCAAAAAAACGAAGAATATAAAACAAACAAACGGAAAAAATATTGTAGAGATCCTAGTCAACAGGATTGAAAATAAAAAAAACTGAGACAAAGGAGAGAAAAAAAAAGAGAAGATATTAAAGGTGCGCAACGATGCTTTGACTCGACATCAATTCTGAATCAATGTAGAAGCTAAAACCAAACGAAATAATACTAAGATAAATAAAACAGGCTACATAATACATAACTACATACAGTAGAAACTTCATATATCATATAAATTACTTATACGTATTATTAATTACGAAATACAAATATTTACTTTACTGATAAATTTCCGCAGGTTTTTTCTATATGGGAAAAGGATTGTATCACATTTAACCCGTGGGCTGCGGCAAGCCTTCCGGAAGGCTCTGCTGAGGGACTGCGGCAAGCCTTCCGGAAGGCTCTGCTGAGCGACTGCGGCAAGCCTTCCGGAAGGCTTTGCTGAGCGACTGCGGCAAGCCTTCCGGAAGCGCAATTTTCAATTGCATACAAAAACCGCACCAACATTCGTAGAAGTCTACTAACTGTGTCACATATACGCCTTGATGTCAGCCCTCGATAACACACACCACTATCGCTCTACGCAGAGATATACCAGTCCTTGGGTTTTTTCCCAAGATCTTGGGATTTAGGTCCTGGCGTTGGGATATTTTTTGTCTATCTTGGGACTTTTGGAGTGATTATTCAAGTATTTCTCCAGTAGTTTATCTCAAGGTACGGTACAACGGTACCTATGCTTACCTTGAGATAAACTACTAGAGAAATACTTGAATAATCCCCTCAAATCTTGGGAAAAATCCCAAGGAGTGGCACCCCTGATCTCACTTCAGCAGTCTCTCGCCAGCGGTTTGGTGCCATTCGCGCCAGATATTTCAACTCCCGACCATAACCACACCACAACTCCATACGTTTGGGTTAAAAATAGATATATTGCCGGATGTGGATTTTTACTACCTTGACGTTGATGTGATTTTCATCCAATTCTGTAATGGTCACTGTTTTAGTCACATCCCCGCACTGGTGGCACTAAAACACTTTTTGCTCCCGCAGTTCCCGGGTTAAAAACACCATCAAGAAAAAGAAGAAGGAAAAGAAGAAGAAAAAACCGGAAAGTGATTGTATTACGTGTACAAATCCAATAAAAAAAGGAAAAAAAGAAAAAAGCAGGAAAACTGACCAGCAACAGCCAGGTTAATTAATGGTAAGAGATACAAAAAAATAAGTATTTATCAAAGTTATTCAGAAGCTGTCTATCATTCCGTCCTCCAGAGTTGCTGTCAGTCTGTCTGTCTATCTTTCTGTCCATCTTTCTGTCCGTGCATGTCAGTCTCTTCCGGCACTCCTAAGCCTTGAAGGACGCCAAAAAACGTCCTTTCCATGTCACCTACACATTTACCCACACTTCATTCTTGCGGAAAAGCTCATTTGCGTATAAGTGATTTTTTCATCTCTCTCTCTCTCTCTCTCTCTCTAGCTCTCTCTCTCTCTAGCTCTCTCTCTCTCTAGCTCTCTCTCTCTCTAGCTCTCTCTCTCTCTAGCTCTCTCTCTCTCTCTCTAGCTCTCTCTCTCTCTAGCTCTCTCTCTCTCTAGCTCTCTGTGTCTCTAGCTCTCTCTTTCTCACTCACATTCTCACTCACACTCTCTCACTTACACTCTCTCACTTACACTCTCTATCACTTACACTCTCTATCACTTACACTCTCTCACTCACACTCTCTCACTCACACTCTCTCACTCACACTCTCTCACTCACACTCTCTCACTCACACTCTCTCACTCACTCACACTCTCTCACTCACACTCTCACTCTCACACTCTCACT
>JACEEZ010021519.1:11819-14319 GCA_016584305.1 Chionoecetes opilio | reverse complement strand
CCTCCTCCTCCTCCTCTCTTTTCTTCCCTTCTTCTCCTCTCATTCTCTCTCATTTTCTTATTATCTTTATATTCTACTGTCTCCTTATCGTTCTTCTCTCCTTCTTCTTCTCAATGTTGTAATCTATTTTCTTTTCTCCTCCTTCTATTATTTTTTTTTCTCTTATCCTCTCCTCTCATTTTCTTCTTTTTATCTTTCTTCATATTCTACTGTCTCCTCCTCCTCGTTTTCCTTCTCTTTCTTATCCTTTTTCTTCTTCCTTCCCTCTTCCTCCTCGTTCTTCTCCTTTTCTTCTTCCCTCCTCCCCGTTCTTCTATTCTTCCCTCCTCCCCGTTCTTCTATTCTTCCCTCCTCCTTCTCCCCGCCTTTGTAAATCGTTCCTACACTTCCGGTAGCTTAAAACTTAGAGTGACTGACAATTTTACCGATTTAGCCACAGCTTTTACCCTTCTTCCCCCTCTCTCGTTCCCCCTTAACCCTCCCCTCGTTGTCCCTTCCTTTGACCTTTTGACCTTCTACCGTGACCTCCTCCTCCTCCTCCTCCTCTCCTCCTCCTCCCTCCTCCTCCTCCTCCTCCTCCTTTTATTCACAACTGGGACGCTAAAATCCCTCGGATGTAATATACTTGATTTCAGAAAGCCTTCGACTGACAGTTCACATAAGCGACTGGGGACCAAGCAAAGGGCACATGGACAGAGGAGAGCATTATTTATGGATTGCGATTGGCTTTCAAATCGTACACTACGGGTATAAAAAATGGTGAGGATTGATGGTTAGATGTCACTATGGGGTCCCTCGGGGCTCGGCTTGGGTCCTCTTTTCGGGGAATATATAACGATCTGGACTGCGGACTTTTTTAAAAATATAAAAATTTTGCAGATACACCAAATTAGGCGGGTAAAGTATACTAAGAAAACTGCAACTCATCAAATGATCTCGAAAAACTATCAGTTTGGAGTGATAAATGGCTATAAAATTTCAATTCGTAAATGAAAAGTAAGCATAAGGAAACGATAACCTAAAATAAACTACAAATGCAAAAAATCGTTAACTGAAAAAGGGGAAAAAAGGACTGGTTTTCATCAGAAAGATCTAAAAAACCATTCGCTTGCCTAGCGCCAGTAAAAAGGAAATGAGTTGGGCTTTATTAAACGAACTTTGAACATAAAACCCCGAAAGAAGACACAATTTACACGCCTTTGGTTACCCCCCACTGGAATTGCCGTTCAATTTGGCGCCCTTTTTTCGTAAAAGATCAAGCCAAATTGGAACAGGCAAAGAAGAGCAACCAAAAAATTTTTCTCTCTGCAAAATTCATCTTATAAGAGGACTGCGGAAATTTAATATTTTTTCCCTTAAGGATCGTAGAATCCGTGGGACTTGATAGAAACCTTTAAGATCCAAAAAGGTTTTTTTGATGCTTAATCAAGAGGACCACGAGCTTTCAACCAAAGGCAACAAAATAAATGGTTTTAAAAAAATAAACGGGGCAACGTTGCATCACGATTCCCCTAAAAATTTTTTTCAAGTTAGAGCGTTTATCGATGGGAAAAAGTTACCAGCAAAAATTGTCGGGGGGGGCCAAAAAAATAACTAATTCAAAAAAAGACTTGACGCGCACTGTAAAGAAAAAGGTATTGATAGTGCGAATTCTACGTCCCCCCTAAATTGTTTATGGTAGTGGTAGTTGTATTGATTTTTCATATCCTTCATTTGCACTATGAAACTTCCATGTTCCTTCCTCTTTAGGGACATGGTTCATTTTCCAAATGTTTTTTTACAAGATTTTATTGTAGTAGTAGTTCAGCAATACCCCCCCCTAGGACCAAAAGGCTCCTGGGTCGTTACTCCATGTATCCTAAATCCTCCCCCTCTTCCCCCTCCTCCTCTTTTGTGGAGGGTTTCAGTGATAAAAGGAGGATTCTGTTTCCCAGGAGCCAAACTCGAGAAACTGCAGCCTGCGAAGACGTCACCAAAAACACAAACATAACACTCTTATGTATTTACAGGAAAAAACGGGGTTTTCATAGGGATCTGAAGAAAGTGGGAAATACAGGGGTTGATCCGGAAAAACAAAACTAAAAAATAATAAATTAAAATTTTGGAAAATTCTCCCCCAAGGGAGAGGCCCAACGCTTTTTCATAAGCATTCAGGGAAAAAAACCGGTAAAGGTCTCTTGTGCCAGGGGAAAGACTTCGCAAATTTGGATAATTTTTCGAGACCCCATACTGGGTTGGGGATTTCCCTCCTGTTGGTGATGACGGACTCCACCTTTCCCCCTGTCAGCAAAATTAGGACCCTGCAAATGATAGTTTTTCTTACTCAAAAAAAGCGAGCGGCGGCATAGCAGCATCACCTTAAAACCCCTTTCTTACCCCCAGCAACGGGGTCACGTTCCTTTCCGCAAAAACTAAACAAATAATTATTCAAGCGCTCGTTACATGACCTATCATCCTGCCTAAACCCCACCCAAATTTCCAAAACTATCAAACCAACTCA
>JACEEZ010021518.1:109621-129722 GCA_016584305.1 Chionoecetes opilio | reverse complement strand
CCACCCAAATCCCCCCATCTCAGCTTACACGTGGCAGACCAGGTGTCAGGCCAGGGACGCCCGCGGGGAAATAATGCCCAGGGGAGAAAGGGTGAAAGCTGCGCCCCTGGGGCGTAGCTTAACACCACAGACACAGACACCAGCCGAATAATTTAAGACAAAAGCTGGCCCCGGCCAGGGATAAAGAATAAACTACACTCATTGCCCGTAAACCTTACAGAAGGATTACGAAGCAGGAATGGGTAAAAACTTCACACACACCCACGTAAAGACGAAAAAACAGCAGGTGCTTACCATATGGCCTGAATAGAAACAACACGTGCTACAGGAGAAGCAGCAGGTGTTGACGCTATGAAGGCAAAAAAGAGAATGATGGCTCCGAGCCGGCTGGCGGACAGCCGGCCTCGGTCAGGATTGGCACGGCGTTGCCAGACGTATGTTTCTTTTCTTTCAGTTCTTCTATGTGTAGCCTGGTTACAAACCAGATGTTGGTATTGGTTGCCTATATACCCAGGGTTTGCCCTGGGTGGCGATCTTTCCTATCCTATAGCTTAGTGCACTAGCTCTAAGGGGACCTAAAATGCATCATATTGCAGTTATATCGCCTTTTTCTCTGCTTTAGGTTAGACTTCTCGACCAACGCCCAGGTTAGGTTAGTGAACTAGCGGGGGGGCCCGGGGCGCCCGCTCCACCCAGTTGTGTTAGGTTTAAAAATAACCAATGTCCTGTACTGTATTAAACTGGTTTAAATTTTGAGATTTTTCGAGGAATAGGCAAGTATTCCCGTAGACTTTATCATTTATTTTATTTTTAATATTTCCGCTTATGTTTTTTCCGTAGAGTGTTTACCGGATACATCTTACGTCATCCACATAATAATTATCAGTACAAAACTACTAGTTGCCAATTTTCCCCGCCCCCAAAACCCCGCGTTCCCGACGGGTCCCCAGGTTTGTTTATGATGGGGAGATAACTGCAAAAAAAGGCTTTTCCGAAGTTTTTAATGTGACCATCAGTTTTAACAATTATTATACATGGGAAAAGAGTAATTTTTACCTCATACTCAATTACGGGTTTTGAAAGTAAAAATTTAACCAATTTTTCACGTCCGGCAATGTTCCTATTTTGGGCGATATTTCCAATTACTGATATTGATATTACGGGACCCAATATTTACATGTAATCATCTTTACCCGTGTTTCTGCATTTAGAGATTAAATACCATCAATAGCTTGCAATGCTTAGTAAGGTAAGGTTAGGTTAGGTGACATATGTCAAGGTTAGGTTAGTGAATGAATGAATAGTTATCCCTATTTGTATAAGACATAACACTTGAATACTTCTCGCCAATCAGGGAGTACGATGGGCGGCAGGATCGCAGACCAATCAGCTTTATCCGTAACAGCAATGGATTCCTGGATTCCCCATAGAGCAGATTTGCCTGTGACCCAAATTCCTCTGAAGATGCCCACGGGCCAAAAACTAAATTTGAATAAAGTAATTGTTTCTTAGGCCATTTTTCCCTTTATCCTCTGCTATGTTTCCCCACTGCGACACAAGTGCCTCCCCAACTTCATTCACTTATTTCGGGGTGCAGTCCTTCCCTAAGATGAGTTATTTCCTCGTCAGGGAACTTAATTGGAATGGTAACTTTATAAAGTGAACACTGATTTTTCATGGGAAGACCCTGGGAAAACCTATCATTAATGTAAATAAACTTATTTGAACTGTCACTGCCATCAAAAGGCCTCATCATGTTCTCGCCATGGGTTATTATAATGGACGAAGAACTGCGCGGTCGCTACCGCCGTCAGCACAGACTTACAGGCCTCACAGCTTACTTTTTCTCTATTATTTCGGTTTAATATATTGTTCAATAGTTATTCACTTCCGGAAACCAAAAATATAACTTATTTTTTATATAATAATTGCTGAGTTTAAATTACGTTTAGTTTTGGTTTTGGTTAGATTTAGGTTATATGTTAAGTTTGGTTTAGGTTATGTTAGGCTTAAGGTAGTTTTGGGTTAATTTTGTTGAGCTATTTAGGTTAAAAAAAACTAATTGATGGTGCGCGATTGCCCGGGTGGTTGGCGCCGCCAACTTCTGCGGAATATTTCCCATTAAAATACCTCCATCAGAAAAAGTACTACTTTTATGCAAGGAAATCCTAGTCAGTATCTCAGAAAATGAGCGCGCAGTCCTCGTCCATTTTTACCAAGCCGTGTGCTGCCATGGGAGTGTCTCTACCGAAATACACCGAAATATATACCCCATACGGTATATTTGGGTATGTGTTTGGATGTATTTCGGTATTAAGAGTTAATACCGAAAAACACCAAAATACGTTTTTGAAATATATGTACAGTATACACTTTATAACATATTTTGGTATTGAGACATAATACATACATAGAAATGCGTCTTTCTGTATCTTTTTATATATTTCGGTATGTTTTCAGGGTTATTTCGGTATTAAATGGACCGCTGCCATGGCAAAGTCATTATCAGCTGGATGAGGCAAAAGGGTTTGTTTATATATGGCGCCGTACAAAAGGCTTCCGCTGGGTGCCTCCCAATCTCCCAACTCAAGTTCAAGTTTTAGATCGTATTCGACCGTACTCGCGACATACCAAGTTTGGACCAAAATGATTTCTTCATACCAACATCACTTTGGTATGAGAAACCTCGCGAGTAGCCCCCTTATGTGCAGGCTGTGCGCTCCCTGGTGGATTAATGCGCCCCTGTCATCATCACGCTCTCCCCCAGTCAGCAGGAGCGGCTCGAGGTGCTCCAGAACAACGCCATGAGGACCATGCTGGGGGCTCCGAGATGGTCCAGCGCCTGCGTAATGCAGAGCGAGACCAGATTGGTGCTCCTCGCCACCAGGGTGCAGTGCATCATGGCCTGTCGCGTGGCCAGAGTATTCCGCCGCGACGTGGAGGGCGTGGCGCAGAGGAGGACTCCGGCTGGCCATAACGCAGGGCATCGAGGTCTGCGCAGCAACACGTGGCTCTCAACACCTCGCTAGCCCCCCCAAAACCTCTTTTTCCCGGGGATCCCCCGGGCCGTGGGGGGGAAAGGGCCGATGCCCCCCGCCCCCCCCTCCCAATGTTTCCCCCCCCGGGGGGGCCCCCCCCCCAAAGAGTTCCCCGCCCGCATTTGGGCCTGCCGGTAAAGCCTTTGTGTTTTCCCCCCGGGAGCTGCGGCAGAAACGCGGTTTGATGGCCAGGCCCGGGGTGGGCCGAGCGGGAAAACCCGGGTTTTAATATTTTCACGACGGCCCGGTCGACCCAAGGATAGTGGCAGAAACGGGTGCCGCGTTCGTCCCCAAAGGGGGGGGACAGAGCTTTTTGGCGGACTTTCTAAAAAACCTGCTCCACAATCCAGACTGGCTGGTGGCCATCCCGAACGCCCTCAAAATCCCCCTGCCCCCGGGGCCGGGGGGCCCAAACTGTGGAAATACACCCCGACTCCTGGAGGGGGCTGCAGGCCCAAAAACAGCCGCATCCCCAGGACAACGGGGAAGGCCCTCATCCCCACCATCCTGGGCCCTACAGACCCTTTGTCGCCCCGGGAAGGCGTGCCCGGCTAAAACGGGACCCCCTATCCACGTAGGGGTTCCGAGGTAACAGGCGGGGGGGCCTGGCCCCCAAAGGGCGAGCCTCCAGCGGCCCCACCCGTCCCCTTTGCCCCCCGGTGCTTCCCACCCCAAACCCCAAGTAAGGCGCAGGCGAGAGGGGCCCCGCCGCACACTGCGTTTAAACCAGAAACCCCCGAGAGCTGGAGGCCAGGAAGAGGCAGGGGGGCCTGGTACGCTGCAGCCACCGACACCCCCACTGGACGCCCCCCCAGAAAACAACTCAGGGCAGGGGGCCCCAACTACTCCCAGCGGTGCTTCTGGGAAACTCCCACCAGAGGGGGAGCTGCAGGAGGACTTCGAGGGGAAAAGTGGGGCGCCCCACTGCGAGATGCACACCCGTCCCCCCCATGGGAAACAAACCCCCTGTCCTCCCCCAAACCAAACCCGCTCCCCCCTGGGGCCCTTTGGCCGGCCCCCCCCGGGCCCCACCCCTGCGGTGGGGGGCAGCTGACGGGCGTAAAGGGCCCGGGGGCCCCCAGCCCTCATGGTCCGCCACACCCAAAGGGGAAGTGATGTTGGGGGGGTTTGGCGAGCAACCCCCTCCTCCCCGCTGACAACCACTTTCCCCAAAAAACCCCGCCGCCCCCGGGCCAGGGGTGACCAGGGGAGCAGGGAATCACCGTCCACCAGGGCCCCCACGCGACCCTCCCCTTACCCTGACAAGATACCTCCTCACTGGGGGGCTGATGCCCGCTTTGTATTTCCTTTGCTCCTGCATTGCATTTCTGTACATGCTTGTATTGTGTGGGGTGTGTCCCTGTATGCTTAGTTGTACAAAAAACCTTTTAAACAAATCAATCTGCCCACGTCCCGCCCCGAAACCGACCGGCCCCCCCACCCCACCACAACCAAGGAGGGGGGGAAAAAGACCATCGGCGTTTTTCCCCGCGTAAGGCTCCAGCCCCCAAATTTCCTCCTCGCACACGCCCCCTTTCCACAACAGCTTCGAAAAACCACCGCGCCCGAGACTGTCAGGGAAGCGGGGGGGAAACCCTGACGTGGCGGACCACCTCTTCACCCCCGCCAGGAACTGGGTCGGGGGGGAAAAAAAAGGGCGCGACAAGCTGCAGGGAGGAAACGGCGGGGGGGAAAAACTCCATGCTCGCTCATCCCGGGGCCCTGGGGGGGAAACCCGCGCTGCTCGCCACCCCCCCTAAAGCGTCTTGGGGCGGGCCCACCTGCCCCACGGGGGAAGGGGGCCCAATATTCAGCACACCCCCAAACCCCGGGGAAACCCACCAAGCCAGGCCTATCTCCCTCATCAGCTGCAGGGCTAAAACAGCGAGAAAAAGGGTTTCCCTCAGGGGCAAATGCAGGGGCGCGTGGGGCCCCCCTCCACCCCCCACGTGTTTGGCTTCCCCCGCGGCGTGGGCACAGCGGGGACACCCCCCTCACCCTGTGACTCAGGCCAACAACTCCCCCAAAACACTCACAGTTTTCCCTCGACCTTGGGGAAAGCGTTCGAGTTTGCCCAAAATTCCTCAGTATTCTCCCCCCCCTCGCGGGGAAGGGGACCGGGGGAAAGGGACTGCTCGCCTGGTCGAGGACTACCCCCACACCGCGGGCCGGGGGTTTCTTTTTCCAGGGCCTCAAACACGCAAAAAGGGAAAATGGAGAACGGGGACCTCCCCGGGGCGGCTTTCCTGAGCCCGTTCCTGTTAAACCCTGTGATGGGGGAAAGCTGGTCGCCCTCCCCTTTCCAGGCTGGCACCGTCCTGCTCAGCTCCCGCCGAGACCTGGCCCCCTTTGGGTCACCGGGCGGGGTGACAAGGCCCTTTGCAAGACGCGGGGCGCGTCTCAAACCTCATAAACCGCCAAGTGCGGGGAAAGCTGGGCATCAAAAATCTCGGCCCCAGAAGCCCCGGGGCCATGACAAATAAAGGGGAAACCCAAAACTGCAGTCTGTCAGCTGGGCGTCCTGGGCCTGGGACTGGCCTGGACGGACTCCTACCTGTACCTGGGGGGTGGGGCCCGGACAGGCGGCGTCTTTTCCCACGGGCGCAGTTTGACTACCTGGGGGAAAGGGAAAGCAGGAATGCTGAACGTGTGCGGGCCATGACGGGGCCCTTTTAAACCCCGGGGCCCCCACCTTCGCTGTCCCCCCGCCTGTACATGTCCCGGCTGTGCGCTCCCGGGTTTGGATTATTGCGCCCCTGCACCCATCGGTTTCCCCCCCAAATTTCAGCAAAAGGGGGCTCGAGGTGTCCAAAACAATGCCATAAAGGCCCCCCCCATGCTTGGGGCCCCCGAGAGGGTCCAGCCCCTTTGCGAAAATCCCAGAGCGGGGACCAGTTTGGGGCCCTCGCCACCAGGGGGCAGTGCATCATGGGCCGGCCCTTTTTGGCCCCAGAGTTTTTCCGCCGCAAACGGGAGGGCGGGGCGCAGAGGAGACCCCGGGTTTGGCCATGACGAGGGAATTTCGAGTGTTTTTTGCCCCCCAGCAACACGTGGCCATAAAACACCTCGCTAGCCACCCACAGCCTCATTCACGGGGGGGATCCCCGGGCCGTGGCGGGAGGCCGTTTGCCCCCGCCCCCCCCTACAATCCCTCCCCCCCCCGTGGGGGCCCCCCGCCGCAGAGTTCCCGCCACGAAAGTTGCCTGCCTGAAAAGGGCCATGTGCCCCCCCCCGGGGGAGCTGGGGCCCAGAAACGCGTTTGAGGGGCCACCCCAGGTCCCCGGGGAGGGGGACAGCCTGAAATGACGCCCACTGAGGGTTTTGGGTTTCGACCCGGAAGTGGCAAAAAACGGTGCCGCTTTCGTCACCACGGGGGGGGACGAGTTTGTTTTGGGGCGGACGTCAAAACAACTGCTCCACACTCCGAACTGAGCGGGTGGCCCACCAGCACCCCCTGGGAAATCCCCTGCAACCCCCCGGGAGGAAACTGTGGTAATCACCCGCCCCCGGGGAGGGGGCTCCCGGCCCTCCAACAGCCGCTTTCCCAAGGACAACGTGGGGCTCATCACCCCCTCCTAGGCACCCTTTACAAGCCTTGTCTCCAGGGGAAGGCGTTCAGGCCCTCAACGGGAAACCCCCCATTCACGTAGGGGCCCGAGGTAACGAGGCGGCGGACCCCCGGCCCGCCAAGCGAGCCGCCACGGCCCCAGCGTCACCACCCCACGTGCCTCCCACCCCTACAGCAGTAAAGGGGCGCAGGGGGAAACCGGGCCGCAGCAACCCCTGCGCTCACCAGACAAAACCGAGAGCTGGAGGCCAGGAAAGGCGGGCGGCCGGTACGTTTGAAACCCAAACCCGACTCCCAAAAACCCCACTGGGGGCCAACCCAGAAAAACAACCCAGGGCAGAGGCGCAAAAGCGCTTTGGCGTCTTGGCTTGCACCGGGAGAGGGCTGCGGGGAGGATTTCGGGGGGAAAGGGTGGCAACCTTTTGCGAGATGCACACCCGCCCGCCCCCCTTGTGAAATTACCTCCTGTCCTGCCCCCCCACCCCCCCCCTAAAGGCCCGCCCCCCGGCCCCCGCCGCCCGGGCCTGCAGGTGGGGGGTGCGATTTTGGCTTTGAAGGCAGGGCCGCCCCCATGGCCCGCCACACCCGAGAGACTGATGTTGGGGGTGCTGGGGAGCAACGCCCCCTCCCCGGTGACCATCACGAAAACCCACACCCCCCCGCGACCGGCAGGGGTGCCCAGTGACGCAGGTGACTCCCGTCCCCCACGCCCCCACCCAAACCCCCCCGTACCCTTGACGGGATCCCCTCCTCACTGGGGGCTGATGCCCCCCCTTTGTATTTCTTTGCTCCTGCTTTATGCATTTCTGTACTTGCTTGAAAGTTTGTGTTTTTTTTTGGGCCCCCCCCTTTAGGGGTTAAAAAAATTTTTAAAAATTTTTCTGAAAACCCCCCCCCCTGGAGGGTTTCCCCCCCCTCCTATTCTAAAAATCCCCCCCCCCCCCCCCCCCCCCCCCCCCCCCCCCCCCCCAAAACAAAACCCTTGTGCCCAGTGTTCCCGCAACAATTCATTCGAAAACTCCTCCCCCCCCGGGAGACGGGTTCAACCCCCCCCGGGTTATTCTGAAAACCCCCCCCCTCCCCTGTGTCTGTTTTTTCCCCCCCCCCCGGGTTATTCTGAAAACCCCACCCCTTGTGCCTCAATTTTTTCCCGCCCCCATTTATCTGAAAACTTTTCCCCCCCCTGAAAATATTCCCCCCCCCTTTTTTATTCTAAAAACCCCCCCAAACCCTATGGGGTTTACCCCCCCCCCTTTATTCGGGAAAACTCCCCCTTGTCCCTCAGTTTCCCGCACCCATTTATTCAAAAATCCTCCACCCCCTAAAAACGGGGTTCCCCCCTTTTCCTTTTATTCTAAAAACCCCCCCAACCCCTGGGGCCCTGTTTTTTCCCCCCCCAACCCGCTATTCTAAAAACTCCCCTTGTGCCTCATGTTCCCGCCCCTTTATTCTAAAAAAACTCTTCCCCACCCCCTGAGACTTTTTCCCCCCCCCCGTTATTCTGAAAACCCCCCCCAAACCCCTGTGTCTGTTTTTCCCCCCCCCCCGCTATTCTAAAAAACTCACCCTTGTGCCTCAGTGTTCCCGAAACCCATTTATTCTGAAAACCCCTCCACCCCTGGGGCCCTTCCCCCCTTTCCCGTTATTCTAAAACCCCCCATCCCCGGTGTCTTTTTTTCCCCCCCCCGCTATTCTGAAAACTCCCCCCTTGTGCCTCAGTGCTCCCGCACCCATTTATTCTGAAAAACTCCCCCCAAACCCCTGAAAACTGCTTTTTCCCCCTCCCGTTTTCTAAAAACCCCCCTCCCCCTGTGTCTGTTTTCCCCTCCCCTCCTGAAAATCCCCCTACCCCTGTGTCGGGGTTTTTCCCCCCAAACCCGTTTTCTGAAAAACTCACCCTTGTCCCCCTCAGTGTTCCCGCACCCATTTATTTTTAAAAAAATCCCCCCCCCCGGAGAAGGGTTTTCCCCCCTTTCCCCTTTTCTAAAAACCCCCCAAACCCCTGTGACTGGGAAATCCCCCACCCGCTATTTCTAAAAACTCCCCCTTTGTGCCTAAATTTTCCCGCCCCCCATTTATTCTGAAAACTCTCCCCACCCCTGAAAAAACTGTTTTCCCCCCTCCCGTTTTTCTAAAAACCCCCCTACCCCTGTGCCCTGTTTTTCCCCCCCCCCCGCTATTCTGAAACTCACCCTTTGTGCCTCAGTTTTTCCCCCGAACCCATTTATTTTTGAAAACTCCTCCCCCCCTGAGTTTCCCCTCCTCCCTTTATTCAAAAAACCCCCCTCCCCCCGTGTTTGTTTTCCCCCCACCCGCTATTCTAAAAAAATCACCCTTGTGCCCCCAGTGCTCCTGCACCCATTTATTCTAAAAAAACTCCCCCCAAAAACCCTGGGATTTGCGTTTCCCCCCCCCGGGTTATTCGAAAATCCTCTACCCCGGGGGCCCGGTTTTTTTCCCCCCCCCGTTTACTGGGGGAAACTCACCCTTGGCCTTCGTCGGAGTAAAGTCACCGGCGAGGAGACGGGGCCCACTCCGTGAGCCCCGCTGTGCCGCCGCGTGCCCCCTTCCCGACCTATGCCCCCTCCCCCATAGACCACTGTATACCGGGACTTTTTTCACGCAAACAATGTTTTGAATTGGGGTGTTTGGCATGGGGGCCCCGGGGGGGCCCCCCCGAAAAAGGATATAGGGGTTCTATGGACTATCATATAGACTGGTTTATCGTATATAGGGGTTACTTTTAATCTTTCCGTAAATATTTGTTCAAATAATATTATCAAAAAAAAAAACAGAAAAAACAGCTAAAAAAAAAGCCTTACAAAGACTATGAAAAAAATATGCAAAAACTTAAAAATTCATTTAAAACTTTTTGCCATTTAAAATTTTGGGCGATTTAAATTTTTATCATAAAGGGTATCAATAGAACGAAATTTTTTATTAGTTTTTTCCATTGATGTATTTCTTTAAATCGAAAATTAATTAAATCATGCATAAATTAGCTTTTAACTAAAAAAATTTAAAAACATAAAATGGGGAAAATTTTTTTCCCGATTGAGGGATTTTTATTTATTCCTTATAAAATTTTCGTTTTCTGTTTAAACGAATTAGTCCCAGGGAAAAAATTAGCTTTCCCTAAAAAAATAACCTCATAAATGGGGAAAAATTTTACCCGATTGATGTTTTTAAAATTTATTTATTTAAGGGAAAATTATGCAGGGGTTTAATTCATTTTAAGATAACAAAATATAGCAAGGGAAAAGCTAAAAAAATTTGCGTTTATTGAAAAACCCCGTCATGAAAAAAAGGGTTGACTCGAAAAATTTTTAAAATTTGGCGAAGATTTTGAATAAATTTTAAAGTTCATGCATATTTTTAATATCTCTTAAGGGCATTTTTTTAGCTTGTTTTACTGTTTTTTTTTGTAATATTATAGAAAAAACTTTTAACAAAGATTACAGAAAAAAATCATAAAATACTGAAAACGTCTATATGACCCTTTAAAATATATATATAGGAATCCGAGCGGCCCCCCCGATTTGGGGCCCTTTGCGCAAACAGGCCGATTTTCCCCGTGCGCAGGCGGGATAAGGGGTTTAAAACCCTCGCCGAATCGAGGGGCCCGGGGCGCCTGTGCCACCCCCGGGTTTTGGGGACTGAGACTAGTGCGAGTGTGAACACGCCAGGGAAATGATCAAAAAGCAGACTGCAAATGCTTCCCCCGCCAGGGGGGGGGAAGCGGGCTTCGGAGCCCCCCTCCTGGGTCGTCCCCCCCCCAAACATCGACACCAATAATGAGGCTAAAAAAGAGGCCAAACCGGTCCCAGTCCCGAGCGCGCGGGCGACCCTTGCAGCGCCGCCCGAGGGCCAAACGACGTCGATGTTTGATGGGGAGGAACCCCCACCGTCATGGGCATGTCCGTCAGGACGGGGAAACCACAGGGGGCCGCGGGGGGCAAGGGACTGGACCACTATGGTTAACGGTCGCGCCGCCCCCCCAATTTCCAAAACTGAGAAGCCTGGGGGGAAAAAACCTAGCGCCCACCTAAAATGGCCATAACGGCCCCCGAGGACGATAACCCGACCCTGAAGATGGAGGAGGCCCAATCTCTACGGAGGGAAAACCTTTCCCCACCCCCCAAAGGGCAGGAGTCTGTGGCGCTCCCCCTGCGCCTTTGGCTGAAGGGGGGCAAAAGGGGCCCCCTCCTTGACCCCAGTGTGAGGGGGACAAGGTAGTGCTGGAGCGCTACCCCCCGTTAAAATTCCCACTCGATGCGGTGAAGGGCCCCAACCCCATGTGATTTTCCGCCCAAAACCCGGGTGCGTGGCCCGAAACAAAACATAGCCAAGGGCAGGTGATGATTGTCCACGAGGGGCAGCCACCGGGCCCAAACTGACCCTGCGTTTCCCCGGGGGGCAAAAAAAACCTTTCAAACCTTTACGCCCCTCCGGAAACGGGCCCGGGGAGGTGCTACAAAATGCCAGCGATTCAACCACTTGCAAGTTAGGGCGGAGCACCCGTTTAAATGGGATGATCAGGGCCCTTTAAACCCCCCAAGGAGGATTGTAAATTGGGCCCCCCCAAGGCCAAGGAGGCCACCACCGCAAAGTGTTTCCCAAAATTGGGGGAGGAAAAAACCACGCTGGAACCCTCAGTGTCCTGAGAGGCTTCGCAGGATGCCTCAGGGCCCCGCCGCAGCAACAAGGGGTTCAGGGAAACCCCGGCGGCAAAACCGCCCCTCAAAGAACAAGCGGACAACCACAGCAAAAAACAACGGCAAAAACCGCTTCTTCCCCGCTCCCCTAAACCCGCCAGGCCCCCCCTGGGTCAGGCCATCAAAAAAACCCCCTTCCCCCCCCAGTCCCAAGGGCCCCACCCCAGGCCCCGGGGCGGGGGGGAAGGGGAAAATGAAGTGCAGCTGACAGTATCAGTTGGGAGGAAGCGGTAACCCTAACCCCCCCCCGCCCTTTCCCCCCCCACTCCCAAACGGGAGAAATGGGACCCCGGTCCCGGGCCCACCACACAGGAGACGCCCCCCAAGGGCACCCGCCCCAGCCAGCCCCCTGCCCCTGCAGTGCCTGAAGCCCCCAGCGACAGCGGGGAAAGCGGGCGTCGCGCTGCCCATGCCACCGGGTACGACAAAATTCACGTCAGGGGAGGAGAAAGCGTGGGAAATTGCGATTGGGATCAACGTCCGCATGATGCAGTTTGAGGGGGGCCCTCCATCGCCCGGGGGAGCTCCCCCTTGGCCCACCGAGGGGGGAAAGTTTGGAAAACCCCCCCTCAAGGAGATTTAATCCCCATCAATGACGGGGGGGGCCGTCAGTGTCGGGCCACCACAGAGGGGTCCAGGGAAACCTTCCTTCCTCCCCCGCGAGAAACCCTCGTCCCACGGGACCACGCTGACAACGACAAAAAACCCCCCCTGCGGCCCGCCCCGGGGGCCGCCCCCAGGCTCAAAGGGCTGCAGTGGAATGCCCCAACGGGGCCTCCGCCCCAAGAAAAAATCAGGGTGCTGAAAAGGGAAACTTCGAGGAGGACCTTGACGTGGTTTTTCCCCCCAGGAACGATCAAACCTGGACTTTAAGTGGCCCATTGCCCGGGGTACCGTCCCCCACTCGCTCCCCGCCACGAGGGGAAAAACCCCTGGCTGCGTTTCGGGTGGTGAGGAGCGGCCCTCCCTTTACCGCAAAAATTCCCCCGAACCGGGGCCCCACTGTGGAGAGGGGGTGGAGGCCCGGGGGTGGAGCTGCACGGGGGGAGGGAAAACCCCAACCCCCCAAATGGTACAAAACCCGTAAAGGAAACCAGAGACCCAACTGGGGGGAGGCCCGCTCACCATGGGATCGCCCCCACTAGCCTTTCCCAGTGGCGGGCGATTTTAAAAAGGCCCCCACCCCCCATCCCGCAGTCAGTGTCGGGAAACCCAAAAGGGGCGGGTCGCACCTAAACAGGTTGGGGGGGGGTTTCTCGAGGAGGTCCCCCAATAATCTCCTCAAAACCGGGGGGCCCACCCACTTTTCCCCGGGGGGGGTGACTGGACCGACCTTGGTGTCGGGTGACCTGGCCCGGGCCCGGGGCATCGTGGCCCGGTGCAAACCCCCACGTCCCCCAGTGACCACTACCCACCCTCACCACCCCCACGCGTCGCCGCCCATTCCCCCAAGGCCCCCTTTGGGGCGAGGAAAAATCAAAAAGGGCGGGCTGGGGCAGGGGTTTTAAGCTTCCCTTGGAAAGAATTGGTTTGGGGGCACTTACGAAGGGCCCCCCGACAACAAAAACCCGCACCAACAGGGGAGGGACCTCACGGCAGCCCCCCAGAGGGGAAACCGACGAGCCATTCCTAATTTCAAATCCGGGCCGCCGCCACCGCCCGACTGGGGTTTTGCAACAGGTCGTCAGGGAGGGGACAACCACCGAGTCAAACCCGCACAGAAAGGGTGTTAAAAAAGACAGCCCAACCCCCCCAACCCCGCGGCGGGGGCAAGATGTGGTGACTCGCGCTCCCGGAGGTGTTCAGCGGGCCAGGGAGGGGCCCAAAGGGGGGGAGGGGGGCGCCTTTCCCTTTAACCAGCACACCTCCCTCGGCCAGTGTGGAGGAAGTCAGGACGGCTTCCGTTTCCGCCCCGCACCCACCGCCGCCCCCCACACCCACACCGGGGAGGCGGAAAAGACTCCCTCGGCGTGTTTTACTGCGCGTGGCTTCCCGCGCCCCAAATTCCTCCCCGCACAAAGGCCCCCCTTTCCCGGGAACAGCTTCACAAAACCGGGGGTCGAGGGCTGTCAGGGAAGCGCGAGGGGAACCCGACGTGGGGGGACCACCTCTTCCCCTCGCCAAAGGAAATGTCCCTCGGCGGGAAAAAAAGGGGGCGAAAACAGCTTTCAGGGAAAGGACGGCGTGGACAACTCCATGCTCGCTTTATGCCCCGGGGCCCGCCGGGGGACCCCCGCGCGGGTCGCCACCTCAAAGGGGCTTTTGGGTGGCAGGGCCAAACCCTTCCCCCAGCGTGGAAGGAGGCCGATATTCAGCCCCCTCCCCCAAGCCCAGGAGCCCACCCAAACCCCAGGCCTATCTCCCTCATCAAACTGCACGGCTAAAACAAACCGAGAGAATGGTGCTCTCGGACCCGCAGTGGCGCCTTTGGGGCCCTCCCCCCCACAGTTTGGCTTACCCGCGGCGTGGGCCCCAGCTGACAGCCTCCTTTACCCCGCTGACTCAGGCCCAAAAAACTGGCCCCCCAGTCCCCAGTCCCCTTTCCCCGACCCTTGGGGAAAACGTTCGGCTGGGGGCCCGTCCCCCCACGCCCAGGGTCGCCACCCTCGCGAGGAAGGGGGGTCCGGGGGAAAACCCGCTCGCCTGGCTCGAAGGGAAAACCTCCAGCACCGTGGGCCAGAGGTTTAATTTTCCAAAGGGGTCAAAAACACGGGTACAAAAGGGAAATGGGAAGGGACGCCAAACCCGGGCCCGGGCATCCTGGCCCGTTTTTCCCTTTTAAAAATGTGATGGAGGACTGGTTTGCCCCGCCCTTTTAAAGGATGGCACCCGTCCTGTCCCCCTAAAGCCCCACGACCTGGCCCTCTTGTGTCACCGGGGGGGGGTGCAGGGTTTTGCAAGACGCCCCCCGCGCTCTAGACCTCCCTACACCGCCAAGTGCGAGGAGTGGGCCCCCAAGACCGGCGCAGAAGTCCCGGGCCCCGACTAAAAAAGGCAAACCAAAACCCCGTCTGTCAGCTGCGCCCTCCAAAGGGATCGGCCTGGCCGGGGCGGGGGCTCCTACCTGTACCTCGGGGTTTTGGCCCACTGGGGTGTTTGTTCAAAGGCGCAGCTTGACTACCAGAGGGGGAAAAGGGGCCCGGCCAGGCTTAACGGGGGATTTCGGGCCATGACGCGGCTTAAAAAGCCCCCGGGGGCCACCTTCGTGTCCTCCCCCCATGTAAATTTGTGCAGGCTGTGCCCCTCCCGGGGATTAAATTTCCCCTCCTGTCATCATCCGCTCTCCCCCCGTCGGGAGGACGGCTCGAAGGTGCTCCAGAACCCCCAAAGGGCCAAAGAGGACATGCCTGGGGGTCCGAGATGGTCCCCGCGCCTGCGTTTAAAGCAAAAGCGAACCAATTTTGGTTTCCCCCCGCCACCAGGGTTTTCCGGGGCATCATGGCCCCGTCCGTGGCCCGGGGTATTCCCCCCGCGACGTGGAGGGCGTGGCGCAGAGGAACTCCGGGTGGCCCCTGACGCAGGCAAACGAGTGCCTGCCCCGGCATCACTGGGGGGTCATCAAAAAACCTCGTAGCCACCCCCCAGCCTCATTCCGCGGGGGGTTTACCGGGCCGTGGCGGGAGGGCCCATGTCCCCCCCCCAAAACAAAGCTCCGCCCCCGGGGGGGCCCCCGCCCCCAGAGTTTTACCGCCAAAGCAGGTTTTCCCGCCTGTAAAGCCATGTGCCCCCACCCGGGAAAATCCCGGGAGTACCGGCTTGGGTGGGCCCCCCTCGCCGAGCGGGACAGCCGTGTTAAAACTTCACGACGGCTCGTCGACCCCGGGTAGTGGGGAGAACCCGGTTTTTGGTTCGTCACCACGGGTGGGACAGAGCTGTCCCTTTGGGGGACGTCTAACAATGCTTCCCCACCCCCGACTTTAAAGGTGGCCATCCAGCACCCCCTTTGGAAAAATGCCCCGCACCGCCGGGGGGGCAAATGGGTAATACCACCGACTCCTGGACGGGGGTGCAGGCCCCCAAAAAGCCGCATCCCAAGGGCAACGTGAGGTCATCACCCCCTCCTAGGGAGCCTACAGAAAACCCCTTTTTGGCAGGGGAAAGGGCCCGGTTCAACTGGATCCCGACATACTACCGAATAGGGTTCGGCGGAAGGGGCCCCAAGAAGGCCCCCCCCCCCTCCCAAACCCCACTGCCCCCCCTCCCCAGAACGCAACAGAGGGCCGCCCAACGGCCCCAGCCCTGGGCTGGGGCCAGGAAACCGGCGGCCATCTCCCGGACCCTACCAACCCCCTCCCCCCCAAACCCCCCGGGGAAAAGGGGGGCCCCACCAACCTGGCTTTTTCCCCCGAAGGGGCCCCAGGGGACTTGGGGAAGGGGGCCCCGGAAGAGGGCCAAGGCCCCCTGTTACCCCCTTTTTGCCCCCCCAAAAAACCCCCCCCGGGGCCCCCCCCCCGCCCCAACCCAGGGGGGGGCGCATTCTGAAGGGGGGGCCCCCTTGGGCCCTCACCCGAGAGGAAAAATGAGGGGGCTTCGAGGGGAAGGTGCGGGCACAAAATCAGACCCCCAAACCCGCCCCCCACCCGGGGATTACCCCGTTCCGCCCGGGGCCCCCGCCCCCAGGGCCCCCGGCCCCCCGCCCCGCCCGAGGGGGGGCCCCCCTAAGGGGGTTTAAGGGGCGCTTCCCCTTTTTTCCCGCTAAACCCCCAAGCTTTTTTGGGGGTGTTCCGAGCAAACCCCTCCCCTTTTTAATTCCCGTACCCCAACCCCGCCGCGCCCGGCAGGGTGACCAGTGACGCCCGGTGGCTCACCGTCACCACGCCTTTTACGCGACCCTCCCTACCCCGAGGGATTAAACCCCCCTCACGGCGGGGTGATGCCCGCTTTGTTCTTCTTTTCTCCTGCATATGCATTTCTATACATGCTTGTATTGTGTGTGTGTGTCCTGTATGCTTAGTTGTACAATAAACGTTTACAAATCAATCTGAGGAATGAACTCTGGTTTCCCTTCAAAACGCAAAATCTTTCGCCTTTTACTAAAGATTTCCGTGGAGGGGAGCAACTCAATGAGTCTTAAATAATTTTTATTGGCCCACATTGTGGGCTGTTTAAGAATCATCAATCGTCGGAGCCTGACCGCCTTTTTGTCATGTGGCATCTTTTTTCCCAACTTTCATAAATCACAGAGTATACATGTATATTTCTATATCGAATATGGCCATGTATGGCTTTAGTTTTCGTCTTCATTTTCTAGAACAAAGTACTGCAGAATATTATATTTGCGAACTCTCGGTTTCTCATAAATCATTCACGAAAGACGCAATACAAGTTTAATGTTCGCTAGGTGTTGATGGTCTCAAGCAGTGGCGGCTCGTGATAAAATAAAAGGGGGGACTGCAGCTTCACACAACAGTAGGATACATAAATTTTACCTATCTCAGGTATGAGTTGTAGTTGATGTTCACGGATTTCAGGGCATGGTAGTAGTGGTGGTGGTAGAAGGGATGGTGGGGGTGGTAGTGTTGGCAGTAGATGGGATGGATGATGTGGTGATGGTAAAATTACAGTATTACTTGCAAATACTGTCAGTACCGCTTGATTTTGCTGCCGCCCGCCGTCACTATGCATGACGTCCGTCTGGGGACGAGACTAAAAGCTGGGGGACGAGACTAAAAGCTGGGGGACGAGACTAAAAAGCTGCACGGCTGCAGCTCATGGCGTTCATAAGGGGCGCGGCGGCAGCACAGACATGAATCGTACAGCAAATATGAGAGTAACTTACATTTAGGTCTGGTTTTAATGAAAATTCACTTAGGAACGTATTGAAAATAACCTATAATTACTTTTTATTATGATATATTTGTTAGTAGTGTATCAATTCTGCTGTCTCTAAAAACATCATACACCTGGCAGTGAGTGTCTGGGGGTGCTGCAGCTCCGGAGCCCTATGCCACGAGCCGCCACTGGTCTCAAGCGTTTTGTTTCACATTACTGGTAATTATACCATTTCATTGAATTTCATTAATTACTAAAATGTATGAGATGGTAAAAAAAAATACCACATGTTTTAGAGCCGTATTCTTTGTACAAATATTCGTAGTACACGTGTCTTCGTATTGTCAAGTGTTTTGAGTTGTCTGCATTTCTGTATGATAACATCTCGTTATTTACTTCATTCGTGGACTTCATGTTATATCTCTCGGAGATGAATCTTTATTGGTATGTCAGCCATTTGTGTGAAATGTTCGGCTTCTCTTCTCATAATAACCCATATTATCATGTTACTTTTATGTAAGTTTTTTTTCTCACCTTTGAATAACGGTGCATAATATACCTTGCCATCAGCTCTGCCCCCTTTCCTTTTCACTGATCGAATATACTCATATTCTTTATATTCATGTTAGCATTGTATTTCGCCAGGTGATGGTCGCTAGATTCATATTTCTTACAATACATTTTAATCTCTAACTATTAGATGAAAATCAAGTCTTGAAACGGTGTCGTATCAGAATCGAAGAGCCGAATAAAGAAAAAAAAGTGTAGGTTTTTCATTGGCGGTGAGTCGTTTACCCTTGTGGATTGTCATTATTGTCGTATTCAATAACATGAATTTTTATCTCTTTGCAGACGTGTGGATATTTTTTTAATGATATTTCCAAATGCAAACTACACTGCAAATTTTGGAACGTTTATACGATTGAATATGTGCTAGTAAGGTAGAACGAGAGTGCGGTGTAGAATATACAGTGTATGCTGTGGTAGAGCATCCGTATCAAAGAGTATATAATATTTATAGCAAATTATAGCAGTTTTCGTTCATGTCCTTCGCTCGAGTGCAGGACCAAGGTTAGGGCATTGTTCCTTGTGTGTACAAGATTAATTTGTTATAAGTAAACCTATTCTCGATTAATATTATATTTCCTCAAGTCCACAGTCATGTGAAAATTGATAAGAACATAAGGACGCAACAGGAGGCTGGTGGACCTACCCGTGGTAGTTCGTGTAATACTCGTACATATTATAAAATTAACATATATGATATAGGCCCACCTTTCATCCCCGTCGTTGGAATTGTATTGACACTCCCTACCGTAGATAACAGTATAGTCGCCAGCCGCCATATATCACAAATTATAGCATCACTACTGATTTGTCTGTGCCACTGAAGTGACACAGTAGTTTATATCATGACTATATAATCTACCCTGTTTCAGCGTTGTTTTATGCTTTGTATCTGCAGGTATAAACTTACAAATTTCCCAACTCAATTTTTTTTCGGGCGGCGACAACGGTGGGAGGACACTCAGAACATAAACACTAAATGCCGACTTTAATGTAGCCCGCTATCAACGTCGCCACTCGGGTTATATTTTTGAAATTTGTTCATTTATAGCCATAATATGACACAGATGAAGACGCAAAATGACACAGACTCTCCAGATAGCCCCTTCTAACTTTCCTGAAATCATGGATTTAAAAATGTAGGTATTAACGCCACCAGACGTCTGTAAATAAATAAACGTTGTCCTGGCGACTTTAGTGTTATCTGCGGTAGTGATTATGCCCTTGACAATATAATATTTTCTAAACATGTATCACTGTATTTATGAAACTTATGATTTTCAATTTCCTTTACCGTATTATAATTAAATGTTCTAGTCTGTTTGCATGAGTTATCCGTTAAATATGCTTTTCTTGGATGTCTTGTTTTTGCAGGAAGGGGAACATCGAAACAAAAAATTTACATGATTCTTATCTTTATACTGTGGGAGAATTGTGTGATTTTTGCATGAAAATAAGTGTTAAAGTAATATTTCTTTTTCAAATAGCTGAGCGTCAGATAAAAACAACAACCTGTAATGACTGCACTAAATGTTGATTGGATTGACTTTGGAACACGACAAAGTTAATGATTATGTGTTCGCACAGTGAAAGGTGGAATGAGAAGTGATTGCTCTTCCTGTTTTAGGGCAAAACTAATGTCGCTCAGTATATATTTGAATGGAAGTGAGTGATAGATATAAGTACGTACTTATTCATGATTGTCTGGCGATTGTCATTAATTTAGTTGGAGTGATAAGTAATACAACCGCGCGTTCAAGAAGCGGCACAAATATTCAAAAATGTATTGTATAGTTTATTAGAAGACCATGTATGACATATTATGTTTAAGAAAGTATTTACATGAAAATTATTTACTTTGCGTAGGTGTTTAGCTTGGTGGCGTAAAAGCTGGCATCTGGTCGCGGAAAGCATCCACACCCACACCCACACCGAGAGGCGGAGAGACTCATCGGCGTGTTCATCGCGCGTGGCTCCAGTGCCCAACTTCCTCCTCGCACACGCCACCTCCAGCAACAGCTTAAACCCCCCTCCCCGTCGTCCTGGTCCCTTCTGGTCCCTGGAGAGTGTTCTCTGGTTCCTGCAGGGCGACCAGTTTGGGTCGGACGCTGCCGGACCTCGCCTTCTTCAGAAGGCCTTGTTCCTGGTGACCCTGGCTACGGGGCTTCGGGCTTCTCAGCTGAGGGCGCTGACCCGTTTCCCCCAGTGGACGACCTTCTCGCGGGACGGCTCCGCTGTCTCCCTCTCCCTCTCGCCCAAGGTGCTGGGTAAGAACGAGCGGCAGGACCACCGTCTCCAACCGGTCGTCGTTCCGGCTTGGTCTGCTGGGGACGCCGCACACCCCTTGAGCCCGTTTTTGGCGTCGGTGTTACCTGATGCTTCCGAGCCTGGGGTGTATACCTGTCCCATCCTGTCACTGGTCGTTCCGAGCCGGCTATGAC
>JACEEZ010021518.1:85821-95396 GCA_016584305.1 Chionoecetes opilio | reverse complement strand
CTAAAAACCGGGTCTCTTCCCTACATGTTATTCTCTTCCCGTAAAGATACAGGTCTGGGTCGGGATGAATCCCACGGGTTCTGCAAAAATGAACCGCTACAGTCTTCGCTGGAGAAAACCGGAAGCCACGATTCGTCGTCCATTCACAAACTTTGTCAATAGCAAGTTGAAGTCTTCTCTCTGCAACCGACATCCTGGAAGCAGCATAAGAGATTGATAAATCATCCACGTATAATGTACTAACAATCCCCTCTGGCAGTACATCAACAATACCATTGATGGCCACAGCGAACAGAGCTACACTCAAGACGCTGCCTTGGGGGATGCCACCTGGAAGCGGGTGTTCAGAAGACAGTATGTTGCCAACTCGAACTCTAAGAACCCGGTTGGCTAGGAAACTCTGGAGGAACACAGGCAAACGACCTCTTAGTCCAATCTCATACAGTGACTGCAATATACCGTGTCTCCAAGCTGTGTCGTAAGCCTTCTCAAGGTCGAAAAATATGGTCACATGGTATTGTCGAGAGGCAAATGCCCCGCATATGGATGACTCTAAGGAAATAAGCGCTTCCGTAGTGGAGTGATGCTTACGGAATCCACACTGAGAACGGGAGAAAAAGTTTTCCCGTTCCAAAAACCATACAAGTCGACTATTTACCATTTTTTCGAATAACTTACACACACATGAAGTTAGGGATATGGGGCGGAAATTCGTCGGTAGTGAGTGGTCCTTCCCAGGCTTAGGGATCGGGATCACCACTGCCACACCCCAGCTACTTGGGAAGGTTCCTTCAATCCAGATCCTATTATAGATGCTCAACAAGAAATCTAGAGCCTCATCTCTTAGATGACAGAGCATCGCATATGGTACATCATCTTGGCCTGGGGAGGTGTCAGCGCAAACCTTCATGGCTTGACAAAGCTCACGAGGTGTAAAAAGAACATTGTAAGATTCCCCGCCTCTAGATGGGGCGTCGCATGGTGCGTCTCATGTATATTATATCGCAACAAAGACTTCCCGCTAGCTCACTTTTCCCTGTCACGCATATTTCATCCCTGCCCTCCATGACCCCTTAGCTTCCTTTCCCTCCAGCTACCCGCCGTCCAGTCTACATAACAAGGTCAAGGACATTATCGCAATGGAGGGTCGCCGCTTACCCAACGTGTGTCTGGCAGCCCCTGGACGCTTATGTCTCCAATTATTTTGGGTTGCGTTGTGTGTTTTTGTCTCTCGCACCGAAAGAAAGATTTATCCTGGACGGTAATTATCCTATAAATAGAAATGAGCATCATAAAAGGTATGCACCGAATTTAAAGTGAAAATTCGATGTTCCGTTTTGTGTATCATTATTAGTATTACTTTAATCATTATAACTGTAATTTATAATTATCATCATTACAACCATAATGATTCGTACTAATATATGTATATTACTACTTTTTTTTAACATCACAAAGGACTGGCCAAGAGCACAAAATAAGAGGTAACACAAAGCCCGCTTAGGTGCCAGTCCCTATAAAGAAGACAGTAAGACAATAAAGAAAGGGGGGTGGGCCAATTTAGTTCGGGAGGTGTCTTGTCACTCTTCTTTTGAAAAGATTTAAGTCGTAGGAAGGTGGAAAAATAGGAACAGGAAGAGAGGTCCAGAGTTTGCCAGTGAAAGGGATGAAAGAGTAAAGATACTGATTAACTTTTGCATTAGGGCGATGGATAGAAAAGGGATGAGAATGAGTAGAAAGTCTTGTGCAACAAGGCCGCGGGAGGGGGGAGGCATGCAGTTTGCAAGTTCAGAAGAGGAGTGAGCATGAAAATAACGGTAGAAGATAGCAAGAGAAGCAACATTGCGGCGGTGATTTAAAGATTGAAGACAGTCAGTCAGAGGAGTAGAGTTGATGAGACGAAAAGCTTTTGACTCAACCCTGTTTAGGAGAGCTGTATGAGTGGACCCCCCCAAACATGTGAGACATACTCCATACATGAGCGGATAAGACTCCTGTACACAGCAAGCAAATGGGAGGGAGAAAAAAAATGGACGCAGACGCCACAGGACACCTAACTTTATAGTGATTAGTGATTTGCTAAATCACTAATAATAAATAATGTATATATTTGAATTTTTATTCATACCTACTTTCATTGTTTGGGGAGGATCCACTCATACAGCTCTCCTAAACAGGGTTGAGTCAAAAGCTTTTCGTCTCATCAACTCCTCTCCTCTGACTGCCTGTCTTCGATCTTTAAATCACCGCCGCAATGTTGCTTCTCTTGCTATCTTCTACCGTTATTTTCATGCTCACTGCTGTTCTGAACTTGCAAAGTGCACTGCCTCCCGCGGCCTAGCTGCACAAGACTTTCCACTCATTCTTATCCCTATTCTATCTATCTTCCTAATGCAAGATTACTCAGTATCTTTACTCTTTCATCCCTTTCACTGGTAAACTCTGGAACTCTCTTCCTGTTTCTATTTTTCCTCCTTCTACGACTTAAATCTTTTCAAGAGAGGAGTGACAAGACACCTCCCTAAATAAATTGGCCCACCTCCCTGTCTTTATTCTCCTACTGTCTTTTTTATAGGGACTGGCAACTAGGCGGGTTTTGTGTTACCTCTTTTTTGTGCCCTTGGCCAGTTCCTTGAGATGTGAAATAATAATAATAATAATAATAAATTCATTTTCTACCGGTACATTTAGTGCTGCAACCGTGACCCCGAAAGCCATCATTTTGCTGATCCAGGGTGCACGCCATTACCACATTATCTATCATACCTAGATATGCTCATATATGTCTGAATAACATGAAATGGCATGATAGCCCTTGCAAAACCTTGTGCGAGCTGAGAAATCAACACATATATACAGCCGACAGGCTAAAATCCTGCTGCGTCACTTCGAAGGCTCTCCTGCCACAACCATTAAAGCTATTACATTGCTGAGGGTCTTAAAATGAAGCCAGATACATTTTCTATAGATTGGTTGTAACAAAAATACTAAAGATTGTAAATTAAGGAAATCACAGTTATCATAACTAATCAAATATAAAACTTTTGACCTTTTTGAAGTATTTCCTTTTTTTAATAGGAAATATTATTTCTAGCTATTTCGTTCACTTATAATTGAAGAAAGGTAAATAATCAAGCTTTCCAATGCAACAAACCGTAGTTTGTTACCGCTTATTCCAAGCGAGTAAGGATAAAATAACTGATGAATTAAGTGAAACCGTGCCCTCAACGCATCTGACATGTCTGACATACTGCCATCCCAAAATGATTTAGTGAAGAGTGAGCAACTGGAACTGATATATTCCCTCTCAAGATCAGGAATCTTGTCAGACAAAAACCCAAATATACCACCATGGACAGAGTTCCATGCTTCACTGGACAAAAGCAAGAATCTCGAGGTATCAACAATATCATACAACACCATACTGATGGCTACACCAACATATTTCAGTACTTTGTATACCACTCTACTCAGGCAGAAGGAGGTCAATGAGTCTCTGGGATTCAAGTTTACGCCTGTCTTTTATGACATGGGTCTTCTCACTAAGGTATTGGAAGTTATCTGGTCAAAACAAGAAGAGATGGCTAATGTCATACCGTGTGAAGGCGGAATGCACCTACTGATGTCATATATGGCTGGCTTAGGTGTGCTCTATGGTGAAGCTGGTCTGAAACATTTGTTGCATGAATCTGGAGTATATGCTAAAAAAAACAGTGGATCACATGATGGCTGGAAAATATTATGACCGAGGTGTGAAAGATCTGTAGTTGCTGCATGAAGTGATGGAAAGAAGATTCTGGGTGCAGTTTAAGAAATGGTGTGACAAGAGCAGCCATGAGATTCCTAGTAGAGCCAGAAATCTGCTGGAGACTTTAGATGAAGCTTTCAGGGATAAAACTGCAACAACAGAAGCTATCAGTGAACTAGTGCAAAGTGCAACAAGAATGCCTTCAGGAGGCACGAAGGACGAACTACTTCTCCTAATTTTCTAGTGTGGGATGATTTTCTCCAGCATGTTTTGTCTCCATTTCTGATATTCTTAACTGCCATAAAAACTGGTAACTGGGTGGCGTCCCAAGCAGCCAAAGCCAAGATGTTGCCGATTATATTTGTGTCAAACAGGTCCAACTATGCCAAATATATGGTTGTGCAGCTTCTTGCAATGAAAAGACTTCCAACAGAAATGCAGGAAGCCTTCAATCAAGAACTATTTGTTGCAAAACTGGCAGAGGGACGTTTCAACGCTGTCATGGCCGATTATGCTCTGGAGGTCACGGAAAACAAGTGTCTTAAAGGAACTGGTGGCATTATCGGCTCGGCCCTCAAAGGTAGTGCACTTGCTAGATTATTTTTGTCAAGGCCAGTGAGTGCTAAATATTCATGCGTATTTCATGAAGAGGTCTGCCAAGGAAGAAATAGGGAAACAGCCACAACCCAACAACACCATACAAGTAGGCCAGGTTATAGGAAGATATGGAACTCTTCAGTTGAAGAAATGAACAACCTTTTTGAAACATTGTACATACATCCTTTTGACACTGACAATGCACCAAGTAAGCTGGTCAATTTTGCAACAGGAGCAGTGGCAAGAAAAGATATACAAGACTCCATGACAAGCTACGTAAGAACAGGAGAGCGCTTAGCTACCAAGTTTGTGGAGGAGAGGCTAGCAAAGACAAAAAATAATACAACAACCCAAAAAAACTTGTATGACCCTATGCCTCGGCAAAAATCCAAAACAATGAAGGATATGGACATGAAAATTAAGGTGAAATCTCAAACTCTTTAGATAATGATGTCATGTACAGGAAGGAGACTGCTGGCTATGAATGAGAAGAAGGTACCTTTTCCGAAGAGTGATGTCTTTTGAGAGCTCGAGTGTGCCTATGAGTCTGTTCAAGAGTGATGGTAGCTTAGCTCTCCCAAATTCTAAGTCTGAAATTTGGACACAAACTTGAAGAGTTGCTTGAAACAAAGATTGAAACCATGGTAGGAGCTGACTGTGTGATCTACGACAGCAATGCAGTAATAAGAATGCTTCCATTTTCAAGAAAAGGGGAAACTGCTACCTTCAAAGACCTAGCATCAGACTTCACAGCTTTTGTTCTTCAGAAAGCCAGTCAAATTGGAACTCCATCACATATTCACCTTATATTTGATCGGTATTATGAGGAAAGTGTCAAATCACAGGCAAGAATAAATCGTGGAGCTAATGACCAAGCTGTTGCGTATAACAAAGTTGTTGGTGGCAGAGTACATGTCAACAAGGACACATTTCTCACCAATTTAAGCAATAAAGCAGAACTTGCAACTTGCAAGAGTCTACACTAAGTACTTGTCAAGCACAGCTGATTTAACACAAGGCCTTGAAGTGTACACTAGTGGAGGCAATGACAACCATGCAACAAGAATTACTTCCCCAAAAAGTGAGACTGTCCCTGAACTGGAATCCAACCACGAGGAATCAGACACCAGGATCATACTCCACTGCATACATGCTGTTAAGAAGGGTGCTACTAAAATTGAGGTCCATAGCCCAGATACTGACGTACTTGTACTACTTGTACATCATTGTCAAGCAATTAATTGTGAAGAGTTGTATTTGCTTACAGGCAGAGAGGGAAAGCATACAAGTCTGAGTAGATATATCCCAATGCTGTTTAGAGCGCTTAGACCAGAACAACATGCATTCTCCTGTCTGTCTATTGCTTATCTGGTTGTGACACAACAAGCTATGAAGTATTCAAAGCAGATACAAGCATTATCATCTCTAGGAACAGGGAAACCCACCACTAATGAAGTAAATGCTGTTCGGAAATTTGTTGTTGCCTTATATGGAGGACGAGAGGAAACCCTCCTTGAGTTACGATGCAAGTTAGCTCTCCGAAGAATTGCACCCCAAAAGCTGCCACCGACAGAAAACAGTCTGTACCAGCACAGTCTGAGAGTAGCATACCAGTTGTTTGTGTGGAAGGAAGCTGTTATTGGAATGTTTGAGGTTAAAGATGTCACGAAATTTGGATGGTAGAGGAATGTTGATACTAAACAGCTTCAACCAATCATGATAACACAGCCTTGTGCTCCACCTGAATTACTTAATGACATCCTCTGCTATTGTAAAGACTGGAAGGAGGATTGTAGTTGCTTGGTGAACAACCAGTCCTGCACAGCTGACTGCGTGTGTAGAGCAGCATTACCAGGAGTAGTGAACATGGATGAGGATGACTTTATGTGTGCAAATCCACTCACTCTGAGTGCATTCTGTGAGATGAGCAATGATTGTGACTGATTAGTGTAATGATTCAACAAACTGCAAAAAAGATGTACTTTTATTTCTTTTAAGTTTTACTTGATTCAGCTGACAGTCAGCGACAATTATTATTTGTTTAAAAATTTAGCTTAATTGATTAGGAAAATCCCACTCTATAATAGCTACATACTATCATTTAGTAACTGGGATTGCCAAGAAACATTTGGTGTTTATATGATTTATTCTACATGTATGTTAACTTGGTCATCATGTACAGTCTCCCAAAATAGTATCGGCTTTAAATCAAGCGAAAAATGAATGAACGCAATGAACGTATAATTCTGGGGCATTGCCAAGAAACCAGTATGTTTCGATCCAACTCCAGCAGCACCTAGTGAGCCATGCCGATATTTTTTGGGGAGACTATATAAAATGAATTAATCATTCTCTTTAATTAGTATCACTCTGTTTAAAGTAACTGTATAGGTTTACACAATCAAATATCAAATGTTTATTTTTGTTATCCAAGAACTACTTTATGACCAATTTGATATCCTTTAACATTATATGAATGTATTTATATTTAGAATATAATATACAGAGAAAATTGAGAGAAAATAAGATACCTACTTGAGTTATTGCATTTATGATACGGTTGTTTTAATTTATTTGTAGTGACGTGGTGTTACTTTGGGAAAGAAGAAACCTTATTTGAAAATAAAATTTAAGCAGCAGTGGCCAAGGTCACAGAGCAGGGTCCATGGTCACGGTGGCGCACACCCATTTTCTTAAAAAAATAAAAATATTTTGTCCTTACTCGCTTGGACAAAGGGGTAACGAACTACGGTTTGTTGCATTGGAAAGCTTGATTATTTACCTTTCTTCAATTATAAGTGAACGAAATAGCTAGAAATAATATTTCCTATTAAAAAAAGGAAATACATTTTCCAAAACGTCAAAATATTTATATCTGATAAGTTATGGTTACTGTGATTTCCTTAATTTAGAACCTATAGTATTTTTGTTACCACCAATCTATAAAAAATGTATCTGGCTTCATTTTCAGACCTTCAGCAGTGCACTAGCTTTAATGGTTGTGGCTGTAGAGCCTTCGAAGTGACTGAAACTGACGCGCGGGATTTTAGCCTGTCTGCTGTATATATATGTTGATTTCTCAGCTCGCACAAGGTTTTGCAAGGGTTATCATGCCATTTCATGTTATTCAGACATATATGAACATATCTAGGTATGATAGATAATGTGGTACTGTTGTGCACCCCACCTCAGCTTAAAAAGTTGCAGCACTAATTACAAAGTGCTTTATCTTTGTTTTTGCACTTTTTGCTGTGAAAATATAAAGAAATTGATTTGCGGATTTGTGGACTTGCGGTTGCGGAAATGAATATTTCCAGAAATTTGAGGATTTACGTTTGCGGAAAGTAAGGGATAGGGTGTGCGGAAGTGCGTTTGCGGAAGTGGATTTTCGTATGCAGCGCCCGCCTCTGGTGTGTGTGTGTGTGTGTGTGTGTGTGTGTGTGTGTGTGTGTGTGTGTGTTCACCCACGGTCTTCATCTCGCGCACTGGACTCGCGATCGCCAGCTTTTTCCCGCTCAAAGAAAGCTTTGGCTTGGTGGCTTTCGACTGCCAGGGTTATTAAGTCAGATGTACAACATTTTTGCCACTTATATCCTTTCCCTAGATCGCGGGCACCAACCGTTCTTATATATGGGTACCTATTTCAGTTCTAGGTACGAACAGGCTATCCGCCAATAAAGATTATCCGCCGGAATGAGACAGATTAGCGAACAAAGACAGATATATGGGTAAGGCTAATACCTCATACACTACACCCCCCCTCCCAACCCTGTCCTCATGGGGGACAGAAACAACCTGTGTGTGGAATCGGGCAGGGGTGATAACCCTTGCCATAGACCACTGTATACCTGGGCAGGGATGCTCGAAAATCCCTCGTAAGGGACAACTTACGAGTGTATGGCTACAATAACCTTACGAGGGTGGGCTGAGGGAGATGCTCGTACCGAGCCGTCACTCCCGTACGGTTATCGGTGGCCTCTGGGTGGGGAATATAGAGCTATTCTAGGTATATGTGTGGGGAAATTCTGCTGACCAATCACAGAGCAGCGCCTCGCATGACGCGGCCTTATCTAGCCAATCATCATGCTCTCAGCTGACAGGGAGCCCGATAAATAAATTTAAAGACAATTCAAATGCCGCTGTTGTGCTAAAATCGGCCCCTTTCGGAAATCGTCCCGCGGACGCTTATTTAACCTAAATAACTCTACAAAACTTAACACAAACCTATCATAAACCTTACCTAACCTAAACCGGACCTAAACATAACTTAACCTAAACCTAAAAACTATGTTTGCCGGTGTTGAGCTAAGATCGGCTGATTTCCGAAATAGGGCCGATTTTAGCTCACTATCGCCAGAATGTTACGATAATACATAGCTGCCACATTATCCTTTCAGCGTAATATTCTCCCGCTGATTACTACAGAGACGTACCCAGGGTATACCTGGGTACGTCATAGGTTCTGGGCTGATCATAGGTTCGAGTCCCGCGTGCCCGAAATTAGCATCTATAGACCACTGCTGGCCCGCGCCGTACGTATGCCGTATCCGTGGCCCTGGCGGTACTCTGTTATAGTGGACGAGAACTGCGCGTTCGCTCTTTAGGTCAGACAAGACACACTGGGGGGCTAACACCTCACTGTGATACACGTGACACTTGTGTGCAAGGATAGTATAACTTTATAATATCCTTGCTTGTGTGTATACGTGCGTGTGTACTAGTACGTCAGACATTTGATACCACCACCACCACCGGATCATTATAGCGGCCAAACTTGCATGATGAACTATACGTTTTGATTCAAGAAGTCGACCGATATATATATTTAATATATAGGTTTGCCCTGATATGAATTTATTACAAGTATAGGTATTGTATGTTAAATATGATATATATGGAGTCAATGATGCAATAAACACATCACATTTCAAACAGGCAAGCATGAAATGGCTCTATAATACACAATAGACATAAAATATAGTGACACAACCTGTAATTTATTGTTTGTTTATGTCTTGTCGCTTCAAATTTCACTCCCTTAGGGAGTTAAGGGTGCTTCCGACCACCCTTAGCCTCGCGGTCCCGTACCAAGTGAGAAAACGGTTTGAGCATCTCCCTTAGAGGCGCTAAGAGGTAAAAGTCTCCTAGGGTAATACTTACGGGCCCGTAACTCTTTCGAGCATCTCCCCCCTGGACTGCACACGCGACAATGTTTTGAATTGCGGGGCTG
>JACEEZ010021518.1:65821-80821 GCA_016584305.1 Chionoecetes opilio | reverse complement strand
GTAATGAAATGAACAGAACAAAATTATACTTGCATTTTAGGCGGTGACGACAATAATGATAATGGCATCAATATTGCTGATAATGATAAGAATGATTCTGATAATGATGATTCTGATAATGATATTGATAATGATAACAACAATAATAACAACAACAATAATTATCACTATGAAATAATAATGATAACAGTCACAATAATAACGATAATGAATATGGTAATAGTGGTAATGATAATGGTAATGATGACAGCTATGGTAATGATGATAATAACAATACTATATGTAGTAATAATAACAATGATGACAATAAAAACAGGTGATGAAGGAGACACGGGCTGGGAAGCGAGTACTTTATTCCTGACTAGTTTCGCCTTGACTGGGCTTATTCCTCTGAACAAGCCCAGTCAAGGCGAAACTAGTCAGGAATAAAGTACTCGCTTCCCAGCCCGTGTCTCCTTCATCACCCGTGTTTACACCTGTCAGTATGTCTACACACAATGATGACAATGATAATGGTAACAATCTTACTTACAGCCGCAGCCTCGGAGGGTGGTGGGCCGTGCGATGCCCCGGACGCGAGGAGCCCCGAGCACGTCAGCATGAACAGTCTGTATGAACCGTCCGGCGTCTACCACAACACCGCCGCAGTGAAGGACGAGAAGGAGACGACACGCCCTTGTACCAACAGCTTGTACGAACCCTTCAATGGCCTCATGTATGCCCCCGGCGGGAGAGACCAGCAGGACATGACACGCACTAGTACCAACAGCTTGTACGAACCCTTCAACGGCCTCATGTATGCCCCCGGCGGGAGAGACCAGCAGGACATGACACGCACTAGTACCAACAGCTTGTACGAACCCTTCAACGGTTCATGTATGCCCCCGGCGGGAGAGACCAACAGGAATGACACGCACCAGTACCAACAGCTTGTATGAAGCCTTCAGTGAGCCTATATATGACCGACTACAATGGGACACCTGAGGCAATGGACGGGAACGACACGCAAGTGACATTTTATTGCCCTAATGCCACAACTTATATTTCTCATTCTCGTAGGCTTAAGAGATTGTGTTGCCACTTACACACAACACGAATAGGCATCTTTGGTGGAATGCATTGTTTACTAATACTCATATAGCTGCATCTATACATCACCTGATTTTGAGTGGTCAGGCATGGTGAATTGTCTCTGAATGCTGTGCTGTGATCCGCCTTGTCATCCTCCTCATGATTATATTGTACGCCAACCCCAGTACGGATTCCCACTGGTAGATGTTGCTGCTGGCGTGGCCAATTAGGGCTTCAAGAGTGGTTCACAGTCCTCCCCATCCTCGTATGACACATATAGGCTACTACAAACACCCTTCACTCATCTATTTTGTTATAGAACCTTTATTATATATCCAACAATAAGCCAGTTGCCTGACCACTCTTGAACACGTACTTATGGAGTCTTATTATATCGACGTATGAAATAGTTGGCAAAGGATGTGTGTATGTACATTATCACACTCATGATTACCTATAGAAGCCAAGATACTAATTGATTACCTGAGTATTTATAACAATATACATAAGGATTTAGCATTACCTATATCTAGAGTAACAAATGATTAAGGGAGACAAGTGAAACATTGTTATCTTTGCTTCTGATTCACTGCTTCATATTATACGTTCGAAACTCTGAGCTAAAAACCCAAACCATGATCATGAGTGGAAGAAGCACAGATCAGCAGTTCCCGGCCACCTCCCGTCCTGTGAACACGCTACCTCATCTGCTGTCATACCTGATCCAGTTATTAGTACATATTGCAGAGCGCTTCGTCCTGCTCTTCCAAACAACACGGGAAAGATCTTGGATAAAACCAGAGAGAAATAGCAAAAAGCAACCAGTCTGTAGATGGATCTGAGAGCAACCTACCCGTACGTCTGTCTTCTTAGCCAGCCACTACGTCGGCCAGGAGTGATGCCTCGTATGGACTGGTCAAGCTCTGATCACACTCATGAAATCAAGCAATTCAAGCAGTGATCCATGCTCTTCTAACCAGGATATCAAGCTAGCAGGTGGATCACATTCCTCTGTTAACCGGTAGACAAGGTAAACAAGATCTGGAGGCCTCGCAGTGCAAGAGAAGAAAGACGCAGACGTGATGTGGAGTAACTTTTCGACCCAAATCAGACTGAATACAAATCTGAGGACTGTTTCGAAAGTGAGATTGGCGACGAAGAATTACAAGAGTTACAAGAGGGTCAATTGAACGGAACGCAAGATGTGCAAACAAGAACATTATCTACATGTACAAAACCAATGTTGCAACAAACACTTCATACTGTGAGGACGTTCGAGGCGTTAGTGGAGTGCTTGAAGAGAATGAGGCTGACATTCACTCCAACCCAATAATCAACTGAAGTACACGCCTTGCATAAATCACACGAGTAGAAGAGTTCGATCAAACTAGAAGCGTCGTTCGTGTGGCCGAAATCGTTTATTTAGTCATCCTGAGAGGCGTTCAGTGTATGGTTCTTCGTGAGGGAAATCCAGCACTAAGAGCCACCGGGAACCAGTGTGCCTGTGAGGAGTAGGCAGCCCGACACCTGCCGCCACGGTGAAACACTCCCGGGGAAGTACTAACGGGGGGCTGACTGGGGTGCTGCAGGCTTACTGATGACCAGAGATCGGGAAAATAGTGAAGCACAAAAAATTATTTTTCACATAAAACTTTTTGCCAAAAAAGATTAAGATTTCTGCTAGAGATGTACCTAAAATGGCCTAAATAACATTTTCATCCAATCTCTGCAAGTTTTGCAAGGATTCTCAATCCAAGCGTCTTACGAAGAAAATTTGAACAAAATCATGGTTACAAATTGCTTTTATAATCGTTCAGCAGTCTGAGCTATATATATTTCATAGTACTGTTTTGCATACAGGTCTGTAGCCAGAATTTCATTTCGGGGGGAATCTTTAGCTAATTCCAAAAGTTAATCATATGTTCCTTTCCATTTTTTCCTTTTTTTAGCTTATGTACCAAGTTTCAGTTTATGGCTTGCTGATCATTTAGTATTATATAAGGCTAGTGTTTTGAAACTTCAATAGATTTCAGAGGAATCTACCCCTGTCCCCCCTGGGTGCAGGATTGGTTGTGTATCATTTCTGATTTTGTTTTCCTGCATTTTTCACGGAAATAAAGCACTGATTAAAACCACATTCTAGTTTTTCTATCACCTATTTTGGTGAAAATACATAACATAAAAAAACCATAAAAAGGCCTAAATAACAACATTAGGTATGAGCCTCTACAGGCGTCACTATAAAAATCCTGCCTGCGCCACCACGGGCGAGGACCAACCATCACAGCCCTCAAGTGAACCTCCAGAGCCTACCATCCGAGCCCTGGGTCACCACTGCCTACAGGCGCTATAGGCACAAATGTATAAAAAAAAAATTTAAAAAAAATTGTCTATATGGATAGAGGTTACGGAGGGAACTGAGAAAATGGTTTTGGGTGCAATGTATAGGCCTCCAAACTTATGTAAAGAGGATTCAGCTCCTATATGGGAAGAAATAAACAAGGCCTGCAGATATAATCGACTATGCGTGGTGGGAGATTTTAATCTTAGGAATATAGACTGGGATTTAATCATAGGTGACGGCGACGCAGATGAATTGTTAAATATAATCCAGGATAACTTCCTAAGTCAAGCAATCAAGGAGCCTACTAGAGGAGATAATATTCTAGATCTATTGCTAACCGACCATTATGAGATCAGATTTAGCTTAAAATGGGAAGTTGGAAAATTAAGTGGCAATAAGCATCAAATACCTAATTTGAGAAAGGCCAATTATGCAGGATTAAGAAGACACCTGGAGGTTATTAATAAGAGGTGTGGGATGGAGGGGAAGAACGTTTCCCAGGATAACGACAGGGCGATGACAGCTGGAAAGGCCAATTATGAAGGATTAGGAAGGCACCTGGAGGTAATTGGCGCGATTAGATATGGAAGTGAGGTCAGGGCTGAGGAGATAATTAGAGAGGTTAGAAATGGAAGTGAGGATGGGGTTGAGGAGGATTATACCTCATTGGTAAGGAATATAATTGACGGACAGAAAAGAAATATTCCTTATAGGGAAATAAGGTCCAGAAAGAGTGATCCAAAATGGATGACCACCAATTTAAAACACAACATTGGAGTAAAAAGAAACATTTATTTAAGGTTCAAGGCAGGATTGGTAAACAAAGAACAGTATAACGTGATGGCAAGGACAGTAAAGAAATTAACTCGAGTTGCTAAGAACAATTATGAGATTAAAGTAACAGGACAGGCGAAAAGGGACCCAAAAGGGTTCTATCAGGTATATAAAACAAAGACAAGGGAATTAGTTGGGCCTTTTAGGTCAGGACAGGGGGAGGTCTTAAATACGGATGAGGATATGTGTAAGAGTCTAAATGATTATTTCTTAAGTGTTTTTACGGAGGAGGATACACAGACGATACCTGATAGTGAACAGATGTTCAAAGGAAGCGATGACGAGAAACTCAAAGATATTGTGATAACTAGGGAAATGGTGGAAGAGGGTATAGATAAAATGAACATTTTTAAATCGCCAGGACCAGATGAAGTGTATCCCAGGGTATTAAAGGAATGCAAGGAGGTTGTTAGTGAGTCGTTAGTGCATATTTTTAGAAAATCGGTTGAGATAGGCGATGTGCCATTATTGTGGAGGAAAGGAAATGTTGTTCCCATATTTAAGAAGGGAGACAGAGGACTGAAGTCAAATTATCGACCCGTAAGTCTAACATCAGTGGTGGGTAAATTATTGGAATCTATTATTGCAAAAATAATTAGAGAGCACTTAGATAAACATAGTTTGATCAATGATTCAGAACATGGATTCACCAAGGGTAGGTCATGTCTCACCAATTATTGAGTTTTTATAGGAAAGTTTATGAGACGGCAGATAATGATAAGGATTATGATATAATATATCTGGACTTTAGTAAGGCATTTGACAAAGTACAATACGAGCGACTCTTAAATAAGGTTAGGGCTCATGGAATAGATGGGAAGGTTCTTCATTGGATCAGAGCTTGGCTAAGTAATAGGCAACAAAGGGTTACAATTAATGGTTCTAAATCTGAATGGGGACTGGTGACAAGTGGAGTTCCACAAGGGTCTGTTTTGGGTCCATTACTATTTTTGATTTACATCAACGACTTGGATAGTGGGATTAGCAGTGATATCAGCAAGTTTGCTGATGATACTAAGTTAGGTAGGATTATTGGATAGGCCCCCCCTGTGTCCTCCAATGCACTCGCAATCAAAGGTAGAGTTGATGGGCAGGGCATGTGGGTGTTCTTAGTTCACTCGACGGTGCAGAAAGGTTTTGGTTTTCTTCGGGGATCGAACTCGGGTCACCGAGAACGCCAGTCGGAGACGCTAACCACTCCGCTACCGCCTCCCCTCCTATGCTGTCATCTGTTTTTATAACATTATTAACACAACACTGCAATGCACCTCTTACATAAAGCGCAACTCCTCCACCTCGTCTGCCTACTCTGTCCTTGTGAAATAACTTATACCCAGCTATCTCGACTTCCGGATCAAATACCTTTCCTGACATATCCAACCATGTTTCTGTTAATGCTATTATATCAAAATCCTCTACACTATTTATTCCTCTCAGGAAATCTATCTTTTTTTAAATACTCCTACAGTTTGTATAGTAAACTTTCAAGCAACTCCTCTTCTTTTTGTCAATTTTCCGTTTATCTTTAACTAAACCCCTCCTCTCTCTCTTCTTGCGAATCACTTTAGTTCCCTGCCTTCTGATACTCCTCCTAGTGTCGCAAGTTTTCTTTACCCCGACCCCAAGTTGTCGGGGAATGTTCATCGTCTCGGTAGAGGCTGATCAGGGAGTCTCTTGCCTGTGTTCAGAAAGCTGGATGGGATCCCTAGGGGAGACAGAGTTACCTTGGGGGGAAAGCGATGTTACGAGCGAGGCCAGGGTCTGGGTCATTCCTTTCATCCACAAAATAACGCGTCTCCGGTAGCAAGTGTTAAACCACACGAAGGCCAGCGAGTCTACCACGAAATGGTTGCCAAACCAGAAGTGGACTGCAATATACATGTGTACCGGGTATTGGCCCATGAGGCGAAAGATGGAGTATGGAAGGCCAAACACCATGTTGCTGATGAACAACGCCAGCATGGCCCGTGTGGTCTGGTCCATGGTGGTGGCCTCCTGCCCCTGCGGCTGGTACAGTGACCGTATGGCCAAGGCGAAGATGGTAGGAAGGCAACCTGTTGCTGTGAAATACCACAGGCGTTGGTTGTCCATGGTGTGCTCCTGCCCTGCAGCTGGTGCTGCAAACACGCTGTATTGTATCTGGAAATAAGTTTTTCATGTGATTCACAAGCAGAAGGACAACGTATTTGTACATTTCTCGTGATTCAATAGCTGAAGACAACATAATGCGCATGTAGCACTCACGATGACTATCATGACGCTGAGGACCAGCGGAGATATCGCGGTGGTGTTGAGGAAGGAGAGGACGGTGATGACCATCGGCATTGCGGTGTTGAAAATGGAGAAGACATAGCTGAGATTCCATGAGTGTCCTAATTTGCCCTCCATCAGCTTCACCATCATGCCCTGCAAGGGTGCACCGCATGTGACATCACTGTATATATCTGCATCACTGCTAAGGACGTTTTTCTCCTTTAATTTTCAGATAACACAAAATATTTGAGCACAAAATGTTATTCAATCTGATGTGGACAACAGTAAGTTGTTGCTTACGACGTGAATAATAATGAAGTACAGGCTTGTCAGCGTCATGGCCATCACGGCGGGTCGCAGGCCAAGCTTCTGCCTGTGCGGCGCCCACACCGACACGGCTCTGCAAGGTTCATCATGACGGTGATCGGAATTCTATGGAAAAAATATCTCATTTGTCATGCATTTATTTTATATGACCTTTGCGAACGTTCGTTGGCCAACTTGAAGTTTTTGTACGTAAAGTCATGTATTACCTGATCACAGCAACAAAGGCCATAGAGGCCCTCTCAATCTGCTCCAGAATTAAGTACACGGTCCACACGATGATTATAACTGTCCTAGAGATCCTGTTAGAGTCACACGTGAGGAGAGCAACTAGACCCTCAGCAATTGTGGAATATACTACCAAACAAATCAGCATTGCCGGCATGAAGATGGCGAGCAGCAGCACCTTCACCGGCCGCCGGGTCACGGCGCACGTCGCCACGCACCATAGCGCCACCGCGTTGCCTGAAGCACCACACACACACACACACCACAGTTACTGACCCATACTATCCTCTGACAAGACACATCTTTACCACCTCTTACAGTATAAGGCATTCATTGACAAAGTGGAATGTCTCGCAGCCTTGTTGAGCCGCGAGCAAGTCACTTACACAGAGTGCCGATAACGATGACGCAGCAGCAGTGGACAATGGCCGCCCACATGAAGGCCTTGGAGGGATGCCAATAGTTGGGTTCGCTAGAATTCAGCGGGTTACATTCTGGGGTTGGGTCGTCCGTTGCATTCATTGTGTCGTGTAATTAGATCGTAATGTGTATCAGAATTTTTGAAGCGTTTAAAAAGTATGGCTTTTTGAGGAACCTGAAGATTCTCTAATGCAACCGTGATAATACTTCAAAAAGATACTCAAAATTGTGACGTGTCTTCGGGAACAGACTTCTTACAGTAGTTGTTTTATTGACACTGCGTGATGACATTCCCTCAAGGCACAGGATACGGGATTACGTATCGTAAGCCCGCATCCTGTGCATTGAGGGAGTGCCATCACTAGAGATCGGATACAAATGTTGTTATTTAATAAGCCACTGTAGGTTTTTTTATGTTATGTATTTTCACCAAAATAGGTGATAGAAAAACTAAAATATGTGGTTTTCATCAGTGCTTTATTTCCGTGAAAAATGCAGGAAAACAAAATCAGAAAGGATACACAACCAATCCTGCACCCAGGGGGGACAGGGGTGGATTCCCCCTGAAATCTATTGACATTTCAAAACACTAGCCTTATATAATACTGAATGATCAGCAAGCCATAAACTGTAATTAAGTACATAGAGCTAAACAAATAAAAAATGGAAAGGAACATATGATTAACTTTTTGAATTAGCTAACGATTCCCCCCGAAATGAAATTCTGTCTACAGATCTGTATGTAAAACATAGTACTATAAAATATATATAGCTCAGACTGCTGAACATTTGTAAAAGCAATTTGTAACAATGATTTTGTTCAGATTTTCTTCTGTAAGACACTTGAATTGAGAATCCTTGCAAAACTTGCAGAGATTGGATAAAAATGTTGTTATTTAGGCCATTTTAGGTACATCTCTAGCAGAAATCATAATTTAGGTATTTTTTTGCAAAAAACACTTTTATGTGAAAAGAATATTTTTTATGTACTTCACAAACTTTCCCGATCTCTAGTTATAACTCATTCAATTTCATCTAATTAATTAACCAAAGAAATAAAACTAATTTATAGTGGCGGGAGCTCAATATTATAAGCACGTCTCACGTGTAATGTATATGAGGGTCAGAGACCTCTGACAAAGCTCAATGTAAAGACGCCATCACCAAAACATAACCTAATAATATTGTGCAAAATAAGTAATTCAATTTCATCTGAATTACCAAAGAAATAAAATATTCAACAGTGTGGCGGTAGAACAATGATAGACGTTAGAACAATGATGATAGGACGTTCTGTTGGCAATCACGTCTCACTGTAATGCTTATAAGGGTGAGAGGCATCTAATATAGGTTAATGAAAAGATGCCATCCCTATAAACTATAAACTGAACTTTAAAAATGTTAGTCGCTAAATGAAAGGGAGGTCTCACCAGCACTCACGTTCGCCAGGGTATACCGTATGTACTTCAGCGCCACCCCTGGCGAAGCAACGCGCCTGGCGAAGCGCTCGTGGCGTTTGAAAATAAGAAATCACGGATCGCTTGGCGAACACTCTCGCCAGTACTGCGAAAGGTTTTAAAAGTACGTCCCTAAATTAAGGGGACTACGTCGTATCCTCCCCAATGATGAAGATAATTAGACTTTTCTAGCGTAGGTTTAATAAGAGAAAAGGCATTCAAAGAAAAATAAATGCCCGTTTTAATAGCATTAATTCCATGCACGGGACGCAGCGCCTCCAGCATTGCTACATTCCTGCCGAGCCCTTGCCGTGCGCTCGCCGATCTCCTTACACAGTGTTCACTTAATTAGCTCGCAGTTTAGGGACGTTCTGTTGGCAGCTGCTGATTAGGTAATACATTAGAGGAGTTACTGTATTTGTATGCTTGATACAACTCTTTGGCCCGTGCCGAGAGTCAAGGCGGTAGAGCGACGAACGGCGAGGTACCGACGAGCGGCAGAACCTTCAAATCGTTACCGAGAGTGGACAGGAAGGCAGGGTTGGTTGAGGTGTCACGTGGCGGGGTGTATTGGCAACAGTGTTCCTTCAAACTGCGTTGCCATTGTACGACTATAAATAGTCTATAATGCGAATTTGCCCGTATACTCATCAAAAACATCAACAGAAACGTTGCGATCGGCTATGAAGTTGGTGAAATATATATTTAATGAAGTTAATTAACAGTAGAGGCGTGTATACGTAAGTTTCTCTTACCGCTTATGTGAACATATGCGGTAAGAGAAACGTGCTGGCAGGTTCTGGCAGCGACCTTGATGATGGCGGCGGCTCAAGCAATACCCACCCCGCTACCCTGAACCTCCTGCATTATTGTCATTAAAATAACTTATTGCCACATATGTAATACCTAATAATCTTATACTTATATTTAAATACATATTGGAAAGTATATTGTTAACATATCTCTTAATCCCTCCAGATTAGGAATGTAATAAAAAATCATCGAAGGTTGAGCGAAGACCTTCATGGGTACGGGTCTTCAAGGTCTTCAACCTTGACCGCCAACCTTCCTCGCTGCTCTTCCTTCCAAAACAAACCCCTTATATGGTAAGCGAAGGTCTGCCGTTCGTCGCTCTACCGCCTTGACTCTCGGTACGGGCCTTTATACCTGTGTATAGATTGCAAGGTTTTATAAGATATTGTTTGTAATCAAAGAAAATGGGAAAATTAGAGTGTAATGATAAAAGTGTAGTCGGGTAGAGAAAGATGAGGCAATGCTATAAGGCGATGGGCGACGCTGTGTGCCAAGATAACGGTATTAATTAATGCAGTGAATTTTTCATGGAGGGTTAAGTGAGTTGGGCGCGGTTCTCAACTTGACTGTTAAGTGGAGGGTTTCAGCAACTACCTTATTGCTCCAGCAGATTAAAGGAGACACATGTAATGCGATAATATAGTTAGCATACGAAAAATACTTAATTGAACAAAAAATCACTTTACTGCGTCTTTATTGACGACTAGAGTTATGTTACACGTTCATCCTTTGCGGTAATGAAATCTATGAGCTAATACTTTGATATAATGTTATTATAGTATCATGTGTCGTTTTTCATGAAAAATAAACATAGTATATACATACTTAATGTAAACATAATTACGTCACCAACAAAAACCTTCACGGCAGCTGAGGTCTGGCAGCTGTGTTTGTGTTTACGTCTCAACCTGCCACCCCTAGAAGTCCACTGCCGCCCGCCCCTTCACCTGCCTCGAGTCCCTCGCTTGAATAACGTCACGCTGTAAACAAACACACAGATGTCACGTCTACTAAAACCCTCCCGATCTACCTTGGTAGATCAATGCACCCCTTGATAAACGTATTGCAGACTAGATAAGAGCAGCACTTTTGTATAAAATACACCTCCCCAACGACTATAATAATGTTAAATCTATGTTGACGACTAGAAAAAATGTTACACAAGAACACAACTATAAAGTCAAGTATTATATAATTTCAATGTAGCACGAATAAAAAGACACAACAGAGTGAGCTTGGTTCATTAACCTGAGATCACATCACATGGATAGTAGAGCGTAGCAGTTCGCCTCTTAAATGTAACAAAACACCACTTGACCTCAGGTATTAAGACACGGTTGATTATTAAACACGTGTAGCATAATCTCAACCATCAGCGGCTGCAGGTTCGGCTCCAACCTGTGCGTGAGGCTGTCATCGGCGCCGATCGCGCTCGCCCCGACGCCACTGATCAGCCCTTCACTTCCCAGGAGCTGGTAAGTGCCAGGAAGGGACGGGACACCGCTCCGGGCGCTGATGGCGTCACCTACTCGATGCCGGCCCTAGAATGGACTAGAATGTAAACAAAGCGACCGTCCCGCTAAACTATCATGCTGAAAATATCATATCTCAATGTAAGGTCGTATTACATACTACGTTATTGTTGTCATATTATTGTTCTCTACATGATAGTATTCAATCCATGTAAAATATAGATTATGTGGTCGTATTTCATTAGGTCTCAAACTATATATTTATAACTTTATCATGCTTATTTGTCCAAAGAGGAGAGATAGAGAAATGAAGAGGCGTGATAAATTAGGCTATAGTATTACAAACTTTACATTGGCAATACCGCAATATAAGGCCACAAGTTATAAAGAGATGGATATGCCGTCAAATGGAGCAGTGATTCAAGATTTTTTACCAACCATTGCAGATTTCGATATACAAGAAATTATACACGTGAAAGCGTAACTCAGGGGTATTGAGTGACTGATTCGCACAACATGCACTCCCACTTCATCGCTCCACTATTCCCGATCTCTCAACCATTCAGGTGAGTTTTCACAATCCGAGAATACATGCATACCTTCATCCCACATCCGACTTTCATATTAAGGTCCCAAATCTGTCAGGAGGCCTTTATATAGGTGGGTGAACTTGTGAGGTACCGAGCGCGGCGGCAGGTGAGGTCAGCATTGTGTGGAGCATGTACTGGCGGGCCGTTTCAATGTAACCTGAGGCAAGCCACGCGGGCCAAGTTTTGTTGCACCAATGCCTCGAGACAGTGGCGAACACTTACAAAGCTATTATCTAAGATGTCAGGAAATAAATTTTCACTAGTAAAATGTATTAGACAAGTGGGATAAAACAGTCAAAATCTGATGCCGATTGGGCATGTTTTGTAATGGTACTGCCATGTCAAATATCACAGTCGACTTTCCTTGTTGTGCCCAGTGGAGGTCGACGTGCAAATCTCCACCGGCGGATTTACGAGCATTCTTGAATATGCCCAATAGACTATATGAACCGCCGGCTGGTGTTGCAGGCGCCATTGTTGCTCAATTATAGCATCGCTGCAGACTTGTGTGTGCCATGGGCAGAGCGATTTTACACGGTAGTTATATTGTGTAGGTCTAGGACGCACGATGCGGGTCTGTCAATCAATCATTGGGGGACATCGCCGGGGGCGTCGCCTCGCATCATCCTGGCACGACGCCTCCCGGTCACCACGCGCGAGTCCCCAGCAGGCTCCTTTCCCTACCAAGCAGCTCTCGCAAGAAACATCAACTTGCCCCAGCACAAGCCTTGAGAGGACTACTTTGCGCTAGACTTGGCCTCCTCCGGCCGATTGTCTAACAGATCACAACCGTGCAAAGGATTGGTTTCAGGTAGCGTGCCACATGACCATATAGCGAGTTGGTCGGTGATGGCCTAATGCACGTATATAGGCCTGAATTGCAGTGATGCACGGTGCAATCGGCTATTTGACACTACATCGTCACGCTGCGATACCCCATGATTCGCGAAGACCCTTTTCCAAAGGCATCGATTCGTACCAAGTCAATTCGCTATTTATGTGCCATGTCCACAACCATACAGTAAGACAGGGATCACAAGCGACTTGAAGATCCAGATCCTTGTCCTTCTGCACAGGTACCGACAACGCCAAATACTCCTGCTGAGCGAGTCCATAACACCGTGGGCTATGCCAATCCGCCGTTAGACTTTTTGACGTGACCTATGCGGGTCTGTGGTGATGCTAAATTAGTGGTGTGTGCATATCGGGGATATGATATCCCTTATCGCTATATGAGCATATGCACATCAGCGACATTCACCAACACTGGAAGAATCAGTGATGATACTACCTAAGAAAAATCTTATTGGAACTTATTGGAAATCAATGACTGTCAAAACATAGAGACCTCATTAATATCAGACGAGGAGGGTTAACGTAAATATATATATGTATATATATTATATATATATATATATATTATATATATATATATATACATATATATATATATACATATATACATAATATAATATATATAAATATAATATATTATATATACATATATATATATTACATATATATATACATATACATATATACATATTATTATATATCAAGATAATATATATAATATAGTATAATAGAATATTATATATAATATATATATATATAGGCATATATATATACATTATAATATATATATATATATATATATATTATATATATATCACATATATATCATATATATACATATATATATACTATACTATATGCATATATATATTATATATTATAATATGATCATATATATATATATATATATATCATATATTCATCAATATGTATATATATATATATATATATGTATATATCATATGTATATATATATATATATATGTATATATATTAATATATATATGTTATATATATATATGTATATATATATATAGTAGTATATATTATATATATATGATAATAATATAAGCGAAAGTGTGTCTGTCTGTCTGTCTGTCTGTCTGCCTGTGTGTGTGTGTGGTATAGGTTCCGCCCCCCGTGGCGCAATCACCTCATATGGCACATTTTTTGGAACCGGTTGACCAGGGAAGGTCTAAGCCCAATTATGAGATGATTCGATCACTTTTTTTTTTTTTTTTTTTTTAGCAGCCTATTAGCGATAATTGTGAAAAAAAAAGTGGGTTGCGAGAATTGAGGAAACCTTGATGTAGGGTGATGGTAATGGGTGAGTGAATGGGTGGGGTGATGGGTAATGGGTGTGGGTGATGGGTGAGTGAATGGGTGGGGGGTGATGGGTTGGGGTGTGGTATGGGTGGTTTTAAACCAAAAACCCCTGGGGGTGATGCCCCCGGCCCCCTAAAATGGACTAAAATAAAAACAAAGCGACCGTCCCGCAAAATATCATGCTGAAAAATCATATCTCACTATGTAAGGTCGGTATTATATTACTACTGCTATATTGTTGTCATTATTATTGTTATTCATCTTATCATTCTAGTATTAAAGTAAATGCATCAATGGCCATGTTAAAATATAGAAGAAAATTTAATGTGGCGCGTGATTCAAATTCAGGCTCAAACTATATATTTATAAACTTTTCTTCATGCTTATTTGTCCCACAAGAGGGAGAGAAGAGATCAGAGAAGAGCGTATGAAGAAGGAGAGGGTTTGAGTAATACAATAAATACATTGGAAATACACGCAATATAAGGCAATACAAGTTATACAAGTGAGGTATATACCGTCAATGGGTCATATTCAAGAATTTTTCTCCACCCCTTGCATCGGTTTTCGGTATACAAGAATCAACATACGACGCAACGCGTCGAGCTCAGGGGTGGAGGTTTGAGTCAGCTGATTCGCGACAACATGCACATCCCACCTTCATCCCGCTCTCCACTTATTCCATCGTATTTCTTCCCAAACCATTACAGGTGAGTTTTCAACACAACCGAGAATAACATGCATACCTTGTGAATGCACACGTGTCATCATTAAGGTAAAATCTGGTCCAGGAGGCCTTATATAGGTGGGTGAACTTGTGAGGAAGCCGAGCGGCGGCGGCAGGTGGAGGTCAGCCATTGTGTGGAGCAGTACTGGCGGGCCGTTCAAATGTACTCGCAAGCATCACTCGGGCCAATTTTTTCTGCACCAACGCCTCAGACAAGTGGCGAACACTAACTAAGCTATTATTTTAATGTCAGAAATGATAAATTTCACTAGTAAAATGTATTAGA
>JACEEZ010021518.1:55821-60821 GCA_016584305.1 Chionoecetes opilio | reverse complement strand
AAAAAAAAAAAAATGATCGGATCATCTCATAATTGGGCTTAAAACCTTCCCCTGGTCAACCCGGTTCCAAAAATGTGCCATATGAGTTGATTGCGCCACGGGGGGCGGAACCTATACCAGACACACACACACACACACACACACACACACACACACACACACAGACAGACAGACAGACAGAGAGACACACTTTTGCTTATATTATTATAGATTACCCATCACCCCCCACCTATTCCCTCACCCATCACCCATCACCCCCAACCCATCACCCCCCACCCATTCACTCACCCATCACCCCACACCCATTACCCATCACCCCACCCATTCACTCACCCATTACCCATCACCCTACATCAAGGCTTCCTCAATTAGAGAGAACTGCAACTCCGAAATGCCAGTGGTCGCTGGCAGTTTTAACTCACAATTTGGTGAAAAGTTGGTCAACTTGAAAGAAAAATATGGGCTTATTCCACTGCACTTAAAACACAAAAGTATAATTTTAAGAACGATTTTCTTCTATATGTATATTGTATAGAAGCCTGATTCTGTAAAACATGTATTTAACCAAATAACCAAGTAGGTTATAGTTGAGGAGGCGAGGTAAATGTTACTCTATGATATTATACAGTCAATAACGTATGTTTAGAAGTTATCTATACCTAGGCAGTCATATGTTTCCTGTTATTATTGTGTATCAATCAGTAGAAAGCTGGAAGTGCAATGAGTCGACGCGTGAGTAGCATGTTTTGATTCAATCTCCCCGCCACAATCTCCCCGCCACCACTCCCCGCCGCGGCGTGTCGCCTCCACAATTATAACCTACATTGTCGCAGCAACAAGCCGATTTCGGCATTCTTTATTCTTCGTTTTTCCAAGGCATTGCTTATTGTATTTTGACAAGCGTTTGCCAGACGCAGCAGTACTGTCTTAGAAAACAGTGTGAACATCGCCCAAATTTTACATGCCACAATATACATTGTAAAAAATATATTAAGCTTTGCTACTCGAGGCGAGTAATTTGCATTAAATTGCTATCCTAGAACGTTCCAATCGTATGCATGTCATGCATACACTTACTAGAACAACAGAAGAACGTTCTTTTTTTAGTATTGAGATGCGGTGCATCAATATTTATCGCGAAATTGATTTATGAAAAATATTAGTCGCGGAGGGAAAACACAGTAGACCAACCTTTGAGTTAAAACTGCCAGCGACCACTGGCATTTCTCGAGTTTCAGTTCTCTCCAATTCTCGCAACCTACTTTTGTTTTCACAATTCTCGCTAATAGGCTGCTAAAAAAAAAAAAAAAAAAAGTGATCGGATCATCTCATAAGTGGGCTTATGACCTTCCCCTGGTCAACCCGATTCCAAAAATGTGCCATATGAGGTGTTTGCGCCACGGGGGGCGGAACCTATACCACACACACACACACACAGACAGACACACTTTCGCTTTTATTAATATAGATTTTATTTGTTTGTTTTTTGTTCACCTCATATACTTTGGCATTTGGTATCTGTCCTCTTTTTTCCTAATGCTCTGCAGGACAACAACAGGTTTGTGCTGTTCGTTACAGCATGTTATTCAATAATGGTGTACACTTAATTTCCTTGCAGTAGCTCTAATGCTTATAAATCTGCTATATTTGTATTGGTTATATGTCGTTTACATACCATTTGTTGCCTGTTTTGCCCATTGTAATGTATGCTAAAGCTTTTACTTTGTTGCTTTTTGTTCTCAACATGTATGATGTATAGCATAACGTTGCCACACCATTTGTCAAGGTTTCTAACATAAAACTCTTGATGTGTTTTCTGTCATGTGGTGCAGCATGTTTTGCATCAAACTCATGTGTTTTCTCGTGCTATGCATCACAGTGTCTTTTACTGCTGCCATTAATGCATGATATTAGTTTGATGTTTTTGTGATCTCTTGTATAATGCAACTAACTACTTGTGTTATCTCCTGCAATGCATTGCAATGTCTAATAGGCAGGTGTTGGTGTTGTCATGTACCTGCATGTAAAAGAGTAATGATCTTACTGTTCTGCTTTGTGTTACATAATCAAGTATTGCATCATGTTCTGCATGATTTGTAAACCCCAAAGTACCTGCAAATGTAATAGAAATTTGAATAAAATTTGGCTACCATATATTGCTTTATATAATTTATTTCCTTGTCAAAGATACTATCCAAAATATTTATATTTCTTTGAAGGTTATAGCCTATAACCTTCAAAGAAATATACATTTTTTTTGGATAGTATATATATAATATATAGAGGAAGTGCAGGGCTATTATGAGCATTTGAGTTACCCATCGATTCCGTACGTTCTCTAATGTTTCCCGTGCTCTGTCTTTACCACTATCCCGCGGTTAGATGGCGTGACAATCGCTGCTTTGAAACTTTACTACAGGAATCACCTTCCTTCTTCTCTAGCTTCCTTGGTTCGGGTGTAGCCATAATGCTTTTTATCAGCTCCTCTTTTGTAATACGGATCAACTGCGCACGTGGTAGTCTTCTTAAGTCACTCAATGGTATCGCCATGATCACAACGTAATGTTGAAAACCACTGGAATTGCTGTCATCCCCAGTTCAGGCCAGGTCAAGGACCGCTACCAAAACACGTCCTCCCTGCACGGCTGCCAGCGAGCATACACACACACACAACACACACACACACTCGGCCGATTCTTTAAACGTGGACTTCGGCTAACCTAAGACTAACCGCGGCTTTAGACAGGCATTTCCGTTTTCTAAACATTTTCCGGGGGGGATTAGTCTTAAGTTGGTCTAAAACTAACGAGAATAGTATTGGAAATGTTAGACACCCAGGACCCTGTCCAACACTTGAGTCTAATGATATTTACGATACTATGCAAATGCCCATGCTAAGACAAATTAGCGGTATTGTGAATATTCTGTTTGGCAAAATATGAGTGTATACATGCGTCTACTGCAGATTATGAAGCATCTGAAATTTTTTTTTAAAGACCGCGTTTGGCGCCCTACGAAATCTGGGTTTGTTTATCTCTCCTCGCCCGCCGAGTCCAGACTATCAGCAATATAATACTCACTCACTTATACGACTATACAGCAGCACTTGCATTTAATTAATGGAAACAGAGGAGACATTTATTCTCTTTTTGGTCATAATAGTCTAGTCTACGCTAACAGCGGTTCCTTACATCCCTCTACGGGGAGGCCACGGCAGAAGTCTCACATTTCTACACATCTATCCACCTCATTCTCACATCCTACTGTCCTCTCACTCATGCATGATCTCTCTCTCTCTCACATACTCCAACTATCAACTAAAAAACTAGTCAACTATCAACTATCAACTATCAAACTATCAACTATCAACTAGTGATTAAGGCATCACTAGTTGTTCAACTAAATAATAACTATAACATGACCATGACAATCTTGACTCCCGATAATGGGAAGAGCTATGAAGATCAAGGAAAATGTGGGTAAAAAAGTGAATAAATGAAGAATATAGGTTCATATATGGTATGGTGTGTTTTGTTGTTCTCGGTAGCAGGGCGCGGAGACAAATGACTCTTCCGCTCTCCGTCCCCCAATATATGATCTCCCTGGTTCAGGGCCTGCCAACCCAAGCGCAGTCGTGGATCAACATAGGACCATGTTAGCTCTCGCTGCTGGCGTCTAAAGCACGCGTTCTTGGCATTGGTACTACTTGAGTCTAACATGGAAGCTCCACGTTAGACTCTCCCTAGTCCATGTTTAAAAAAGCGGCCGTGTACAGACAGTATAAGAGGGCTTGACGCTCCCACAAGAACTAATGGCTATGCCCTCGCTCGCCTCTCAGTCATCCTGGGCACCCTACTGGAAAGCAATACATTACACGCCAGCACTTATTATTACCGTCATTACGGCGCTGGTCGTTAAACCATTCCTTAACTTAACAATAGTGACGCTACCTGCCATGGAAAAATCTTGTCCAAAATGGCTGCTATGCCTATGCTATAGGCCCTATCAATCTACCACAGTAGCGATAGTTAACTCTTACCAGTGTTTTTCTACCTAAAATGCTATGCTAAATAGGCCTTTTAAAGTTTTAATATTGGCTGTTATTTAAGCTTAACTTTCCAAACTTTTATCCACTAATATTTGCTGTAAAATATTGGACTTACCACGTACGCAACAGGCATATACATCAGTGACTGCCAATGTTGAGTTGAACGTTGAAATGCTCCAAAACACTGTACATGAACAGTACACAGGCCCAAGCATGTGCTGCATACGCACCATGATATTCCAAGTAGCATACACATCTCATTATTAAATAACAGCAACCTGACACTATGTACAGATCTACTAGGAGAGAGAATATATCATGCTAATAACAGAACCAGGGAGTTTGCTGGAAACAGGTAGTTATTGTTGTGTGTATATAAACATTAACTAGCATCACAGTTGGCAAGGAATATGATGCAATGGGGTTCGGGTCAAATTACTATCTGAGATCATGCAGCTTATAGTGTGGTATGCCATGTATTCCCGTAGGATTTTTGTGCTAAAATTGATTTTTTTGCGTTCTGGCTTCTATAGGTATCAGATTAACAGAAAAAGATGGGTCCCAATTTTGCAGACCCCTCACCCCCTTTCTGGGGGTCATTCATCTTTTGGCACCCCCAGGATTGGTCTCTGGTAACACTAAGCAACAAATTTCAACATTTTCTTTGTTACAGACACGTGAACTACTGATTCCTACTAAATTGCTGATCCGGATGTCAGCTCTGATATCTAAATTTCTCTATCACGTCCAGATTTGGTATAACCGAAACCTCTATTTTTCGTTGTTTTCTCACCCGCTTCTATTACGAAAGCCGTCTAAGCTACTTTTCCATGCCACGTTTTATGCTAGGCATACTTAAATAATGTTAACAGGGTTGTCTTTTCCTCCTTTATTCTGGCTTAAGACAGACAGTGGAGTTCCACTGGCGGAGTTACCAACCTGCGCCCAACAT